>VNJU01007232.1:0-161076 GCA_008042675.1 Drosophila seguyi | reverse complement strand
TCCAGAATTTAAATAAATAAAATAAATGCTGTGCTAAATACAAAATTCAAAGGAGAAAATAAACAGAAAACAACGCGTTCGCTCCATTCGAGGCTGAGTGTGATTTTCATTTTATTTAAAATTGTTTTGCTTTGCGCAAAAATTAAATGAAATACTCGTTTTTCGTAGGCGGGTGTTAATTTTGTTGGAATTTATTTTGATTTTACAACGGCTACAGGTGCTTTTAAAGCACCAACAGCCGACACGCACAGATACCGACACCGAAGAGTGTGGGAAACTGCCAAAAGCCACGCCCTTTTCGGCAGACTTTCTGCCAGCCAGAGGCAATTTAAGATTGGAGATTTTTCGCCAGTTTTATTTCGAACACACAACTGGAACATTGATTTTAATTCCAAGCTGTAAGCTGATACGAATTGGATTTGCTTACCTGCCGTCGTCTCTAAAGCCCAATTATTTCATTTTTTTTCATTTTGCCGAATTTAAAATATTTCATATTTATTTGCCAAACAATTTTTTAGAATTTATTTTAATTCCAACATTTTATGTGTTTTTATATTTGCCTTATCTATACATTTTACTTAGAGCTCTAGTTCATATTCATAGCTTTCTTACATATACTTTACACACTTGCGTATACTGTATGTGCTTCTTTAAATATTATTCGCTTACTAATTCAAATTGTCAATAAAACTACTAGTTTATATTGCTACCAATTAGCTATGATATCCGCCCCAACCATTGGGAAATATTTCCCAAAGAAAAAACAACTCATGAAACAATTTCCATTTTGATTGTATTGGCTTGGCATTTCTTTTTCGATTCGCATTCGAATCGCATATTGAAGGGAGAGCAATGCAGCCATAAACGAAAATCGCAGCGATTAGCTTAAATTGCTGGAAATCTTCAAAGAGACCCTCGAGCCAAGCACACACACAGACATTGCACAGACAATAAACCAATAAACGAAAGCCATCTGAGTGACCCATAAAGAGGGGAGGAATTCGGAGGTGAACAGGGGTGCCTACACAGAGGGAAATATACAACAATGATTTACACAGGAATTTAAATCATTTCCCTTATAAAGATAAGAATATATTGTTTCGCCTCGATAATGGGACTATTTTTTAGATGATAACAAAAATGTTAATGCTGATTTCCAAAAATATAAATAAGGAATTGAAATTGTAAGCATGTAAAAAGAAAAAACATGACTGGAGAACATTAGTATTTTAAATTTTCAGCTTTCTTTTTCTATACAATAAATAAATATACAATATTTGTTCAAGTTTTTAATGGCTTTAAGGAACTCTTTTTGTTAAATCTTCAGAAACAACCCCAAAAAGTATAGGAAATGTAAGTTAAAAACATTTTTCTGTGACTTTCTTCCACAGTTTACTCATAATATTCCTCTCTGTGCAGGGCAACAAATGTGCAAATTAAGTAGCTTAGGGATTGACATAAGTGTAAGTGCCCCACAGATGATGCTGCGATGGATTCTGATGCTGTTGCTGGTGCGAATGCTGCTCCTGCAGTGGCTGCTGCAGCTCCTGCTGCTGCTGCTGCTGCGGAGAGGAAACACTCAAGACAGGAGCCAGGGAGGCACTGGCATTGGCATATGGCTGCTGTGTGGCAAAGGGCGAGCCCTGGGAGCCCTGATTGCCAATGGAGGAGGAGCTGGTGGATGTGGGATAGCCCAAGTGCTCGTAGTAGGCGGCACACTCTACCACCGGTTGCGAACTGGCACTGGAGCAGGCCGAGGAGAGCGAGGCGGAGGAGTTCAAAGGCGGCGAATGGTGATGCGTTATGGGCAGCATTTGATCCATAAGATACTGGTCAATTTCCTTGGGATCGATGTCGGCGGCGGCGGAGGCACTGCTGGGCTTGTAATTTAAGGCTCCACTGGCCTGTGACGCCTGCTGAGGCTGGTGGTGATGCTGCGGCTGCTGCTCCGTGCCAAATCCTCCCCCAGTTGCAGTATAGGAATAGCCTGAGTAACCCACCCTTCCGCCCGCATAGCCGCCATATCCATTGATGTTCTCCAGGAAGTCCATTTCCTGACCTGCCGCCGATGCTGCCGCCTGTGCCTGGTAATTGACCTCACCCAGAGCTATGTACTCCCTACCGGCCTCCATCAGGACTCCATAATCGTGGCCAGAGCCATTCGCCACCGGCTCACTCAGTTGCCGCAGCAGGAGGCTCGGGTTATTGCCTGCTGAAACTACTGCAGCTGGAACTGTGGAGCGGCCGAGGTTCGCCGATGAGGAGGCTCCACTGTATGGCGTGGCAGGGGGCGTCAGCGAGGAGAGGGAACTGCCCGTGGAGCAGGGTGAGTCCAGGCCCGTTTCACTGCCCAGACTGAGACCCTGCTCCATCAGGCTGGCCGCACAGGCACTGTTCAGGGACTTCATGAAGGCCTCATTACTGAAGACATCGGAGCTGCTGCTGCTGCCGGTCAGCGCCAAATTTGCACTGGAACTGGAACTAGAGCTGGCCGCTGCACAAAGGCCCAAACTCGCCGCACTTCCCGACTTCCCAGTTCGCCTTTGGCCATTGCTGGTCATAGTGGACGGGCTGCTCCTTGGCTTGGAGCTAGAACTTGAACTGGATGATGGTATATCGGTTCCAGATGGAGCTCCGCCCTCCCCTTGGTTTTGGGGCTGCATGACGCGCGCCTTCTTGCGACGCGGCTGGTATTTATAGTCAGGATGCTCCTGCTTGTGCGTCATCCGAAGCTTCTCGGCGAATTCCATGAAAGGCTTCTTGTCGCTATCCTTAAGATTTCTATAAAAAAAAAAAAGAAAAATTGCATTAGGGGCTTGTTGAAAATAATATTAAGAAGTTCTTAAGCTGTGAAAATATGTTATCGCAGGGGTGTTAAAGTTAATTCATAAGTGTTTCTTTCTTTATGAATCAGAAAATGTGTAAATTTTTAATGTGTTCTGGTATTCTGTGTTCATCTTGTTAAACCCTTTTTAATTTTAAAATGTTCCCCTAGCATTTTTCCTGTTCATTCCAATTAATTCTCCTAAAGCCTTTTCGTAAAGAAAAAATACTCTATGTGACAGTCAATTAAACGAGCTTTATTTATGGCTTAACAAATTGGTCCAGCTCTCGCATTCCCAATTAGTTGAGGCGGATGCTTTGCTTTCTTATCAGTCGAAGAATGCTTATCTCTGGCCTCCAAAGCGCTGAACTGTAAAATTTTAATTTCAAACCGGGCAATATTTTATTACAAACAATGTAGGAAGCCGACGCCGCTGTGGCGCAGATCGGGTTTGGCCTGACAGTTTGGGATTAATCGGTTCCATCAGTGGCAGATAGATTTCTAGGGTGTAAAGCCAGTGATTCACGCGATCGGAAATGTATATATATTCTAAATATAGCTTGAATTACTGGGAAGGAATTTCACAACAATTTAACGTTCAACTAGTGAATGGAAACTAAACTTTAAATTGACCTAGGTCCGATTTTGGGGAATAAATGTTACTCTTCCTATATTTGAATATATAAATCACATAGATTAGTAATTAACGCATTTTTATGTCTTATTTATTTCGTTATAAAGTAAGCTTTTACAAAACAAATATACAATAAATAGCAATAAAACCAAAATGAATTGTTTGCGACATGCCAAGGAAAGGTATACTCATATTATTTATCTTCACTTATATTTGGTATTTATCAGACTTTATTTGTTGTTGCTTTAGAACCTGATATTTGGTTGGCAACGAGAACTGTCCCCTAATGCAATTCCCTGTCTTGACCAAAAGCCCTTAAATAAAGTTCGAGGGGATAGATGCTCCCCACTCCCTGGTTCCGTCTCCTGGTGGCTTCTTTGTCTGGCCGAGAAGTGGAGCTTATAAAAGACACTTTCCAAGTGGTCCATGCCCCAACGTTTATGCTGCCAGAGACGTGCTTCTCCCATTTCTTCATTTTTGTATTTATACGGGGTACTCAGGAGGCTCTCAGGGTATATTGTATTATGTAGTGAGAGTGTGTATAACAGGCAATAGGAGGTGTTGTTGTTGATTTGAAGGCCATAAGAGGTTAACCATTGACTTTTATTATCCACTTTTTAATTATTTTTATTTAATTTTAACCATTAGATAGCTCACTTAAATTCTACCACACTATCAATTACTAACTAGGGTACCTCCTAGCCCTGTAAAATCCCAATTTTCCTCCTCTCTTTTCTCATTTTGAGCGCTGTATATATAGTTTACTTACTTCCAGAGTTTGCCCAGCGATTTGCTGAGCTCCGAGTTCTGCAGATGCGGATACTGCTTGGACATGACCCGACGGGCTGCCTGGGCCCAGACCATGAAGGCGTTCATTGGGCGCTTGATGTGCTCCTTCTTGCGATCCGTGGGCGCCCTGCAAGTTGCAATAGAAGAGAATTGGAGAAGTGAAAAATCAGTGGGGCTTCTTAGTGACTTGTTGACCCGGGTAAATAAGTTTTCATTAATTGCAAAAAGACGTCCACGAAAAACGCGCGCAATAACGAATAATGTCAAACTGAAAATTGCAATTAAAACTTTTCTTTCGCTCTTGGGCAGGGCTGGAATGAAATAGTGGTAAATAAGAACGAAAAGATGGATTCAAGGACGGCCAGAGAACAGAAAAGTTTAAGAGTGCAGTCAAAAATATATTTTATATATTTTTTCGCTTTCCTTAGATTGAAAGAAAATGAGCAACGGGGTCTGCGAAAGTTAAGTGCAAACAAAAGCAATCAGGGAAAGCGTGCAAAATGCTCGAGAAGTGAGCTCTGAGAACATGGGTTGAAAACCTATTTCAAATGTTGCAAAATTTTTGCAATTGGAATCCTTTGAGTGGTTGCCAAAACTCTTGACTCTGCATAAAGTATGCACCGAGTATTCCTCTTTGTGAGTCCATCAATTTGTCTTTTGCCTGGGCTTCCAAATAATTCAATTGACAAGATGTTTCGAGCTCGTGCAAATAAAACTGACGAGGCGTATGATAACTTCCCTAGTCCACATAGAGGCTTTCGAGTATATATATGTGCATGTATTTGTAATCTCCCATGGAATATTGAACATTCGTGCACAGGAAAAAATTAAAAAAAAAAAATACGAAAAATATTTGAAAAGATAAACTCTTAGTTTACCTGACACCTTGACTAGACATTTTAATTTTCACACGATATTAATATATTTATAGAAACTATATGGCAAGATAGGAATTTCCCTGTGTCAACCTTAATTGCTTCACAAATAAAAATGGCATAACGCTCAGGCAAATTTACTCTTTAATTTTAGCTTAATTTGAAATATTTTTAATTTTAATTAATTTTTAATTTTAATTAAAATATTTCTCTAGCAGTGTTAAATCAAATCCACCTCTCTAACTCACACATGTGAGCTACTCCCCTTTGTTTTTATCTATATATTCATTTTTATTTAGGATGTCGAGCAGCAAGGAATACAATAAAGCCTGAGATTCAATCAAAGAGATAGGCGTGCCAGGGGGCGGGACTGGGCTGGCCCTGTGGCACAATGCCGAGATTTGCCACCGGTTGCCCACCTTTTTCGCAGTCCCATGTATATTGAATTATTTATCCTAAGTAAACATGATCAGGGCCAGAGATTTGTTAGGTAAATCTTTCAATTGAGTTGAGGGAGCCTGTGTGTGGGAGTGCTAATGCTTTGTGTGGGTGGGTCTATTCGATATGCCTGGCTGCATTCTAGGCCGCAGAAGGTACAAAATATATAGTAAAAGCTGTTTCCAATAACAGCAAATCAATATACAGGTGTTCTCAGGTGTTTTTCCCACTCTCTGCACCTAAAGGACCTAAATCTATGAGCAAATAAAATGAAAAATAATAAATTTGGAAGCGGTAACTGATAAATCATATAGAATCTGAGCATGATTTTATTTGATCGATTTTTTATTCTAAATGGCTTTAAGTTACAGTCAGTTATTTTAAACATTTTTGAATTTTTTTATTTGTATTTAACGTGAGCAGTTATCCATGAAAGTTTAGTTATATCGTTTTCATCTATTGACAAACTGTCATTTAAAAGAGAAATTAAAGTAATAGCTCAATTTGATTCATTCGATCGGAAATGTATAAGACTACAACTGTATTTTACCTGGTGATTCCTGGTGACTAAAGTTTAAAAATATATCGCACAAGCGGTCTATCGCAAAACTATTATTTAATCCGCATTAAACAATAATATATACTATTTGAAAAGTAAAAAAAGAATCCCCAGATACATATGTATATCGTCTGCAAGGAATTGTAGTTTTAGTCAGACGTTTGCATCGCATGGGCAATTTGTATTACTTTCGAATTTCGGTTTTCATTTTATGAAAATCGAAATACTATGTCGTAGTTGGGGTCTATATGATACCCAATGAAACCAATAAATAATGAGTTGAATTTGTGTGAATTGAAGGGAAACATTTTAAAATCTGATGTACATTTAATTCATTGTTTATTGTGCTTTTGATTATTTGACACGTATTAGCTGCTTTTGTTTAATACCCATATAAAATGAGAAATATATCCGTTATTTTTACTCAGCTGATAGTTATTTTATATTTTGTGGCCGAGGTCGGTGTGAACATATTAAGAGATAGTTTTTTAATCTAATTTTTGCAGATATCCTCCAAGTTTGAGTTTACAAATCTTAAGTGCACTACCTTCGATGAGGCCTTCAGTGACTTTGAATATTGTTACATTAAGGCGGTCAATCGGAGCTACAAGTATGTTTCAGTGAAATGTAAATTGTACAAGCTTCCTGTCACCAAAGTAAAAGTAAGGTCTTATATATATTTTTTAATGTGTAATGTTAATATTAATATAAATTATATAATATTACATATTTTAATTTTTTAGATAAATATAATATTGTTTAAACGACTCAATGGCTATAAACCATTTATGTATAATGTAACTGCAGATGCATGTAGATTCCTTAGAGGTGTAAACACGAATCCTATTTTAAAATATTTTTACAAGTTCCTCGAAGTCTACTCAAACATGAATCATACGTGTCCTTACAATGTACGTTTTTCAGTAATATTTATGTGTAGTTTTGTGTGCATATAATTAACTAACTAACCTTCCAGCACGACATTAAAATTGAAAAGCTGCCGACCGACTTAATAAATCATCAAGTAACGACGGTGCTGCCATTTCCTGTCGGCGATTACATGTTGGAAACTCACTGGATTGCCTACGACATCAAACGCGCAACAGTCCAATTCTATGGCACAATTTCTTAATATAAATTCTTAAATACACAAAATTGTATTTCATATTTGTTTGCTCAACCAATGCATGCAATCAGTGAAGTGTACAAATTTTTGAAATTTTCAAATAAAATATTAAAGTTTATCAAGCGGAAAGGAATTACTCGATTGTTGAATATACTCTATATTCTATATTCTGTATTTTATATTCTTTACATATTAAAATCTATACTTTAAAATTATTATGAATCAATCTTTTTAATTGTTAAATAAAACTAAAGACCTTGTATGCCGCGTTTTGGTTTGATTTTTTTTGCTTTCGATTTTTAAAAGCTATACAAATATTTCCAACTGTGAGTAAATATACTTGTAGGCTTAATTTTTGTTGATGGTTCTTCCAGCTTTTTCTAAGCTAGGTGAAGAAAATCCTATCTATTACATCTCGCATTTTTTTAGAGTTCTTTGTTTTATTTCTTGTTATCCGCCTTTCGCCTGGGCTTAATTACAAGTTCGGTCGAGCTTATTAAGCGATTAAAAACGCGACCGGAGGCCAAATGGACATCGGCTTGGGGATTCTCGGCGGCTGTTATCTGGCTTTTGGTATCGTCGGCGTCGTGATCCCTCAACCCCCCTGCCATTCCACGCAGCATCCAATATGTATGTATGTATATACGTTTAAATATATATATATATAGAAATCCCCGCCTTCGAATCACAAGTATCCGCGAGGGTATATGCAACTCTCACGCTTGACAGCACGCTAATCAGAATCAAGTGATGTTCGTTTGCTGCATTCAGTTGTGGGATGTGCGAGGTGCACCCTGCACCCTATGCTACACGAAGAGAAAATTGGGTTTATTCTAAGAAATAAATTAGAACGTTTTTATATTTAAAATGAATTGGAAGCCTATAAGGTATAAAGATTATTAAATTATATTGGTATCTTCTTGTGGAAAACTAGAAGAGTATTCTACTGTTTATAACAATAAAACATTATAGTAATAAGTATAGTAATATACTTATAATATAATATAGTGTACATAGTAATAACGAAGCAAATAAACTTTTTTTGCTGATAAATAATAAATATATATAATACATTTCAGATCTTTAAATCCAAAAGCTTTTAACAGTGCACACCCCAAACCCAGATCCCCTGGGGCACTTGGCAACTCAAGCACGTCTTCATTATTTGCTGCTGTTGTTGCACTCGGAGATGCGCAAATCTCATTAAGTGATATCTTCAAGTGGCCGTTAGCTCATGAGCAAATATGAGAAATGAGCGGCGACTGCGGAGAATTTTGAATTTGTGGCTTTCCATTTTCGCATATGCCCAGCGAAACAAGATGCACACTTTGGCCGGGCTTTTGTTGCGCATCTTTTATCGGCAATGGGCCATTTGCCGCTTTTGTTATTAAATTGGATTCGAAGTGAACAGAGTGGGGACGGAAGGTGGGGGCATCCCAAATATTTACAGCTTTAACACGAAACTGTAAACAATGCTCGAAAATTTCCAATTCCATTTCCATTTCCATGCCCATTTTCATTTCCAATTTGTAAGCGCATGTCAAGTTGAGGACAAATGCGCCTAATTAGCAGCGCTGAGACGTCTCAGCGATTTTCACAAGTTCACAAATATGAAATGTATCTAACAGATACAGCGCGTGTAAACAAATTGCAGCCGCCGACGCTGCCGCCGTACGTATTTTTTCATGGCTCCTTCTCGTTTTTTATATTTCATGTTGTTTACTTAGGCAGTGCCCACATTTTCCCACGCACTCGCAGCCGTTTTTACGACACTTTTGTCAAACAAATTCAAACAAAGTTGCTGCCTTGCCATTCGGGCCGCATTGAAATGCATCCAACGGATGCAGTTGCTCGTTTCGTGTTTGCTCTCAGTGGTCGGCCGGCCTTTCTTCTTTTGTGTTTTTATTTTTTTCCTTTTTTTTTGTATTTTGTGCCCTTGTAGTTCGTCCGAAAAGGTGGTCAAACATTGTGGCACACTGATAAGGTGATAAGGTGGCAGTTTTCCAAGGGCCATCCCCATTTAACCACCGAGGCGAAGGTGCTGCTACCGTGAGAGTTGCATCTGAGTTTGCTCAGCTTTTGTGGTAGTTGTTTACCGAAAGCACTGTGGAAAATTGTACTATACATTTCAAAACAAACTGGATTAGATTTAGATAAAAAATTACCTCCTACTTTTATCAAATTTAATAGGAATTTTTAGGGATAGAATAATATCTCTAAGAACGGTTTTAGTAGGAAACAAATTTGACATATATACAGTAGTTTTAAATAAACAAAAGATTCCCAAATATCTCAAATTCTGCTCAGTGATGTAGCGGAACTTTGTGTGGTTCCGGTAACAAGATAAACATCTCGATATTGCCCTCTCAACATAGGTCAGGGATCATTGGGAATGGAACAACTTGGACGGATCTTATGGGGAACTTATCGGAGTGCCAGTAAAGTACCCGCACATGGCGACCTCTTGAGACTCAAAGCAGCCCGTTTCCCTTTCGATTTAAGCCGACTTTTGGCCCCATTATGGACCAAGTCGTCGCCGCCACTGCCACTTCATCCGAAGACCATTCTCTGTTATCATTTCATTTGGCGAGCTGCTCCTCCATATCCTCATCCATTTCCACTTCCACTACCACTCTCATTTTCATTTTCATTTTCTTGTTTTTTTCAATTTCCAAGTCAATTTATTTTTACAGCGGCTGTGCCGCACTTGAGCCAAGTGACAGATACCCAAAAAGGACACGTATTTCCACTGCCAGTGACCAGCTAGGAAAAAGCGGTGGGATAGGCGTGAATTGAGAGGCAGATAACGGAGGCTGAAAAACGGAGGCGTGGCACGCCGAGTACGCAATGAAGAGCGACAGTTTAAGTGGCGTGAAGCAAGAGCCCTGCATCATTCTTTCTTCTCTATCGTTCTTTTTTTATTGTGGGCTGCAACTACAATCAATGCTGTAGATTGTCAGTTGGGAATATGTCCCTGACATTTGATGATTGTCATGTGGTGGCCCTGGAATCAAGCTCGGGGGAAAAGGACACTCCACGACCTAATCCTGGTTATTTCTAAGGATATGAGAATTTATAATAATCATATCCAAATTAATTTGACAAATTATAGGAATCAAGCTGGCATCAAGCTACTGGCAAAAGGACACTTCACAACACAAGATATATTAAGGATACTCTACTCTACTCTACTCTTTTTAATCAAATTCCATTTTGTTTGATAAGCTTTACAATTTTTAAAATATTAAACCAGTAGAAAATTAAAATATTAGGACTTTGCAAAATTGTATTTACATTTCTGAATCATTTAAAAATCCCCACCCCTTCATTCCATTCTAAACTGGTTTGAATATACTTATATGACTCATAAGCTGCCACTATAAAAGTTGTCTGAATATTTATACAACAAACTTCCGTGATTCACCCGAAATGCAAAGCAAGTCAATATTGAATTATAATTATTATCTCCCGCACAGGAAGTATTCGCTTGCTTTTTAGTGTAAAAGTTGTGTCGGAAAATCTGCGCTCATTTTGAAATCCCTAAAAAAACGCTCCGCTCTGCCACACCTATTTTCCCGCTGGCGCTTTTCCGAACATCCATCGAGCATATTTGAACGGGATTTCCGTTGGTCGCCGCTTTCCCAAGAATAATCGCGTGGGTGTTCCTACCCATGGAAACTTTGGCCACAGGACACCAAGCACACACACACATTTGGATGCGGAAGGAAAAAGGAATATGGAAACGTAGCTGGAGCTGAGCTATTGAACCCTTTTTGAAAAGCATATCGAACGGATTTGTGCTGAAATGTACTTTGGGTAAAGGCTTATGGCCGGATCAAATGTGCCTTCCATTTTATACGCAAATGTTGTTTAATATTTGTACAAAATACTGCAAGCTCAGCTAAAATTGAAAGGTTAACTAAAAGTTTTCATGCCCTGGTACAATCAGTTCAATGAATTGGTATCATGAACTTTGCAAAGTACAAAAAGCTACATTTAATAATTTACTCTATCCTAACAAGTAAGATTTTTATTTACCTATTATCTTATTCAAACCTTGTTTTTATAAGCACTATTATAATTTTCTTAATTGTATAAAAGCTAAAGCTCTTGAAATATATATTTTTTTTACATTTAATATATTCACAATAACTTTCATGCCTGACAAAATTGAAAACCACTCCTGAGGGTAACTGTACAAATGCAGAAATTTCAAAAAGTGACAGGTTCTTGCTCTCATCAAATCGATGTTCCACTTCATTTCCGCTCCCGTTGGGAGATGAAGCCATTAACCTTCCTGGAATTAAATTGAAGAATCATTTGAGCCTCACTGGCTTTGGCTCACATCGTTCTGCCGAATTGGCTTAGCCGCTTTAGTTGGCTGGCAACTTTTTCGGCCATTGTCGCGCCAATGCTCACCTGCTCATAAATATCCCCATCGATGGGGACTACAAAATGGTGACAACAACGCTAAGATCTCTTCCCATCAGCGAATGGATATTTATCAATATGTATCAATATACAGGGCAGCGATAGTTTAAATATTTTTATGTAAATACTTTGTACCTCTTCTCGTTTATAAGAAGTATTTTTTTGGTGATGAGCAATTTTTTATTTGCTTTATGAATATAAATGATTTTTTTTTTTTTGTTTACAATAATTTATTGATATTTACATTTATTTATAGTGCTTAATGATATTTAATATATCAGCTTTCTACTCGAAACACATCTCTAACCTTTTACAATGGCTAAGGGAAAATGTTTTGAAAATTCTAGCTGCAGCTCAGCGAAAAGTATGCAAAGTGAGAGTCTAGGCTGGAAACTTTTTGGCCAGCATTTGTGGTTATGGCCACCGCAGCGACACCCCAATGGAACCATCTAAAACAACAACAAAAAAGCGGCACCATCAGCAACACTGGCGGCAACAACAAAATCAATATTTGCCTTGTAAGCCGCACGTGTATCTGTACTTGCTGTTGCCGCTGCACAAACTTTTACCGGCCACCAGGAGCTGAGGTTGCCGCTTTTGGCAGTAGGGGCGGGTTTTGACGACGGGCGATTGAAGGAAGCAACTGGGGAAACAGAGGGTGTTGCCAACATGAGGAGCAACAGCTAGCAACATGTTTGCCGGCCTTGTCGGCGTCAGCAGCAACCACAAGGCAGGACCAACAGTGGGATAGAAATAATTTTTATAAGGATTTTGAAATAAACCATTATTTAAATCAATTGTGTAACATTTAATTGGTTTTCATTGGAGATAAACTCTTATTCTGTGTTTCTTTTATATATTTCTTTTAGGAAATTAAATTACTAGTTCAACATTTGATGTTTTTTCAACGCTATTTCAGATTCAGTAATATTATCTTAATTTTCTGATATTAATAGGTTTTCCGCAGAAAACCCGTTAGAGCTTTCGGATTTTCCTTAAACCCTATGTAGATTTGCCCCACTGTTCCCTTGGTTGATGGGTTTATGCGGTCTGGCTCCGAGTGAAGGTTCCTCCACACACTGGGAAACGGGGAAGTGTTTGGTTAGGCTGCCCGAGATGACTTGTTGGGGCCATGTAAATTGACTCGTCGCAGTTCCGAAAGAAGAGCTAGTTTCGGCATGGATGATATCAGAGTTGGGAACCGAAACCCACAGAACGGAGAAGGGAGAACGGAGCTCCCCACCTGGTCGATGGGGTGCGTGATAACGGCTCGGCGGGACACACCGGACACGACAGATAAGCAACGCAATAAATATAGCGCTACGGCGTCGCTAAAGTCCTACCCGAAGTTGTAGCTCCTTCGACTTCCCATATCTAATCAAGTCGAGCAAATAGAACATAAGAACCCGAAGCTATTACTGGGAAGGGTCCGCCGCCCAACGTGCAGCACATGGTATCTGAATTATTTAATAACAAACCCGCCTCACCAATACCCAAAGCTATATGTACCTCAGAGTGCTCAAGTGGGTTCCCAGCATTTTGTTGGGGCTTCTACGTAAGCTTTTTAAGCGTTCGCCTCCAAGGAATGATTCACGCGAAATTCATTTAAACAGATCAAACAGTAATATAATTTTTTGCGGTCTCTTATGCAAAAATGTGGATCATAAAAAATTAGCAAAGGGAAACCACAAAATTAGAGCTTTTGCGACACTTGTTGTCTTGTCTTATTCATTTATTTTAAAATGGAATGCAAAATAAAAAAATTATATAAAATAATAAAAAGCTTCTATTAATAAATTTTAATGTTTACAGCAAAATAAATTATTTTAGTTTGATTGTAATTTACTTCCTTTAAATTCTCACCAAGTTTATACAATGAACATTCAATAAAAGAACTGAAACGGAAACAATTTGGCATTGATTGCTGCTGTCAATCAGCGCAAAGAGTGAAGCAATTAAATATCTCTCCCGCACCAGTTTATAACATTTTTTTCACCACTTACTAGATTTAATTTCGAATGTGACAGCAGTCGGCAAGGTGAGCGGGTCGAAGAGGGACTAGATGTGCATTTAAGCGATTTTAAGTGCAAATAAACAAGGCTCATAAAGCGCAAGGTAAACAATTTCTAGTAAGACTGTGTGGCAGTATGGGGTAAAAGAACATAGGGGGGATTTATATAAAGGGGGAGTGGTGGCATAGATGGATAGATAAGGGAAGGAAATGGCGCCCATATCCTTGTGCAAACACACACGTGCTCTTGACAGCGCTTTCTGCGCATTTTGCAATGAGCAGCGAACAGCTAAAGGGGCTCGGGTTTGGAGTAGAAGAGGAACTGTGCCCAAGGATGTTTGTCCCTGGACAGCTGAGAGACAACCCCCACGCCCACGCACTGGGGGAAAAACATCATCGAAAAACAATAAAAAACACATGCTGTTCCCGGCAATAACTAAAAAGTACATTCAAAAAAATATAATCAATTTATCTCAATCCACATATGTACATACATATATCTTTAAATATTACGTTCGCTTATTTATTAATTAAATCTAGCTGTTTTCGAAGCACAATTTCATTTTATGTAGCAAATAAGAGGCTGAGTCCTAAGTTCTACTTGTTAATCCCTTTAATAAAATAAATTTGCAAGAACTTCAAAGAGTTTCAATTGATCTTGAAAGACTTTAATATTAAGTTAAGTAAGTCATAATTAATTACAGGTGTTTTTTTTAAATTATTCTTAAAGTAAAAAAAAAATATAAAAATGAGTTAATTAATATACAAATTTTAAGACATTCAATATATGCTAAATACTTATTAAAAATAAAAATTAAAATTGATGGTTCTAAAGTATACCAATTCGTTTTCTAGTATGTCGATATTTTGGTTAATTTCGAAACCCAATTTTGTACAGTGTAATCCCAGTGATAAGCGACATCAACAAAAGAGAACACAGCACAGCGTGGAGGCGACGCAGAGACAACTGTCAGTCTAAGATAAGGACTGGGATCCCGCTGCAAAGAACGAAGACCGGAGGTGGAAGCTCCGACATTTGCTAATTGCCGGTCAAATAGAAGAGCGAAGCTACCAAGGATCCGGAGAATCAGAGGGATCAGAGGGATCAGGCCGTCTTTCTCACGACTCTGGACCAGAGGCTGAGCCCCAATGCGACTGTCAAGTGTCAACGGCAGTCGTCGGCTCCCGCGGTTCGCTTGGGTGACGATCGACTGCGGTTAGGAGACTTCGCCACAGGCCTCCCCTCACCAGATCCCCAACTCCCCCACCTTGTTAGCAGTTAGCGTATTAACGCTAAAAACATATTTATTCGCTTTTTATGCCTGAATTGATTTGTCGTCGTCGTCTTCATCTCGAGCATTTTGTTCCTCTGCGGCACACATTTATTGAGGCCTGTATTTCGTACGCGTATATTTTGTTGTATCTTTGCATCTGGCGTCTTGTTATTGCCATTTCCCATTATTCCTGCCTTTGGCCAATTTGTTGCTCCCAACGCACAAAGCCACACAGCCAGTGGTTTGTGTGCTGTCTAATATGTGTGAATGTGTAAATTCATTTATATTTACATATGCCGACAGATTCCCAATCGTTTCGTTCGTACTACGGCCATCAGTCCCCCTTTCTCTACTTGTTCTCTCATTTTTCCCTTTGCGGTTCGCCGAGTTTGTTTATCCAGTTAAACAGAAGAAGTAAAACCCACGTATATATGGATATAAGCCTGGAAATTGTGTTAATCAGCGAACTCATCGAAGACGGAGCCGGGAAGGTTTAGTCATTCATGGGTTCTGTTCTTCCATTGAGGTCTCAATTTGCGCTACTAGGGATTTGCAACGGGACTCAGGAAATATTTGGTTTTCTTGACAAACGTTGAATTACGTAGATTGTCTTGGCAGGATATACATATTTACGATTAAGCAAATTAAAATATAGGGAAAGTTAAATATAATGAAATAAATTAATAATAATACAGAATATAGGTGATTAGCTTGACCAAATCTTAATTTAATTATTAGATTCATCAACCGATTTCATACACTCACTTGGCTGACGCCTGAACTAGATTCCAGTCGTATCCCTCGAGGACCTTCATCACCGCACTGGTGATCCGTTCATCCTCCTTTCGGCCACCCTGACCCTGGGCCTTTTTCTGTTCAGCCTTCAAGGCATAGTTAGCCAATACAAGGGTTTCCACCGGCTTGGCCCGATCCTTGGAACAATTTGTATTAGAACTTCCGCTCATTTTGGCCACTGCACTACAGCAATCTCTGTCTGAAAAATGACAAGTTCGAGCACTTCACAGGGTAACCGGCTCACAGAGTCAGCCCAAAACCGCGATCGCTAAGTCCGAGATCTTGAAAATTAAGTCGAGCTTATCGGGAGCAGTACGGATAAGGTCGAGACGCGACGAGTTTGACGGACAAGCTGCGACTGATCTTGGGGATCCGTTGCTCGGACTGAGCAGCTGTGGGCTCGCCCCCAAGACGAGCTCGGCAATCGTCGGTTCGCCGGACGATCGGGGCGATAAGCTAAAGACGGTGGTTGGCTGGCTCGTTAGTCGGGTCGCTATATAGAGATATGTATATACCGTGTGGAATGGGGACTAAGAAGCTTAGGGCGGGGGAGCTGACGATACGCCGCGGGGGCGAACATAAAAATCGCGGTACGCGTGTAAACATTAACATGTTCATGTGAAATTAGGTGGCCCCAGAGCGGAATCGAATATCGGACGCGCGGTGACGACTGTCGCCGACAAACAAGTATGGAAGAAAAGGCCAAGTTATTCGACTAAAAGATACTTTTATTTGGGAAAAATTTGTTTGGACTATTCTTTTTTTAATATTGTAATAAATTTAATACATATTTTAAATTTATGTATTCATTTTAAATACAACTTTCAGTGTTTTTGTGTATTAAGTATTCAGGGAATTTAACTATACCCTAAATTATATTATAAAATATTTTTAAATTATATACCCATCTAGGGTATCTAAAAGAGCGCGCTTTAAGAGATGGACAGAGCTAGGGGACATAAATCGAAATGGAAACAGAAACAGAAATTAGTAACACTTTACAGCCACATGTGGATTTATGACACCTTCCCTGACTTTGCTTCGGACCAAGGGGTAGACTCTCTCGGAATCGTTAGAGACCTGCCACCACTTGTTGCAGCTGTATTTGGGAAAGGATTCTCCACTATCCTCAATGAGACTGCTAATGAGAAGTCGATAAGATCATTAAGGATTTAGGGGTGACAAGCCGTGAATTGGGAGTAACAGAACTGGCTTTGGGGATGGGAATATGACGGATTGGTTCCCAAGGGTGACTGAAGCGCTGAGAGATTTGTTTACCTTATATTATTTTATTATTTAAATAGCTACAGAAAAAGATAAACAAATATTCATATCAATGTTTATGTGAAGATCTTGAAACCCCTCTAATTATATTAATATGCAATTTTGTAGTCTTAGTAATTTAGTATAAAATTTAACTATAAGATGTTTGGGCCAATCAAGTCAAGTTATTTTATATAACTTTGCGTAAAAGTTTATATTTATGAAAGGTTCTAAGAGAAACACATATTATTATCAAATGTTTTTAGATTTATAAATTCTTATTTTTAATTGTATGTCATATCTTGCCTTACTTGCATATTATTTTTTCTTTATTTAAATTCATTATAAATATAACTCTTCGAGTTCAATATACTTTAATCTTTATAACCAGGAGAAATGTAATTTATACACATATTTTATGATGGATCGGTTAACAAAATAAGCTAGAAGGCAAACGATCAGGTTATCTGGTATGATCTTTTCATAACCACTTTGCACTAGTTTCTTACTCATCGAGATCCAACCTGATCCGAAATCGTAAAATCCCGAAGAAAATCCCAAATAAAAAAAGAAATTAAACCAGAAGAAGTAGGAACCGGCGAAGACCTATTCATTTCACGATCGTAAAACATCGAAGAAGTGTATGTAGATTTGGTTACGCTTTTGTTTCCCAGCTGGTTTCAACTGGAAGTTATGTTAAGGAAACCAAATCTGTATCTGCATCCATCGCATAGCTTTTACCCAGCGAATACTTTTTTCTACACTTTATTTCAGTCGCGGGGGGATTTTTACAACTTTATAATTTTTACAACTCAATTAACTTTTTTCAAACGTCGCCGCTCTGGCAACGAAGATCGAACAAATCGAAGTAACAAAAATGAAACAATAAAACAGAAAAATGCATAAACGGAATCATAAATACCTAGTCCGTTTCAGATATTTTATGCGAATGGGGGAGATGAGGACCGAGTCAAAACTGACGTCAAAAAGCAGCGCCCGTTTTTTGGAAGTGTCATAAAAGGCATCAAAATGAAAATTATATGATACTCCATAAAAAAAGGAAAATACTGAACTCCTCAACCAGAGTTGCTGCCATTCAGCGCTGTCAACAATATATATTTTAAAGAAAACGTATCAAATCAATATAAAACAAAATAAAATATTTATATAAACAAATAATTAAATTAATATTAAAAACAATATATATTTTCTTTTTCTGGTACATATATATTATTATAATACATATAAATTAATATAAAAAGTATACAAGAATATTATTTTTGATGAAATTGATACTGGACAATTTCTAACTAGGCATTTAAAACTTACCTGTTTTTTATTAGCCATTATAAAAAATATCATTAACAAATTAAACGTTATATTAAAACAAAAAACTAAAATTAACAAAAGAACATAGAACTAGAACAGTGAGACCATGCACATCCGTTTAGATACAAGTGTTACCATCTCTAAATGAAGAGCAAGTCACACTGACAGCACTGATGCCGCCTGTCCCAACGGCCGTTAGTTCGCTGAACTGCAGCAACTGGAAAATTGATTCGCGTCTAGGAAATTTAATGGGCCAGCATCTAACAATTCCCCCCTCTACCCTGAAAATTTATTTCTTCCCTCAACCGGCGAACTTCAAAGCGTGGCAACTTGTTGATAAACAAAATGTTCGGAGCGCAAAAAAGTGCTAAAAATATTTTGAATTAATTAAAAATATATATATGCTATGTAGCCAGAGGCAAATTAATATTTTTCCTCGACATTTTTTTTTGCTGGTTTCATAATCAAACTGGAGCACAGAAAGGTCGAAATGCATCCAAAAGATACGCCAAAAGGGAAAGGAGCTGGGGCGGCGGATGCGGCAACCGCTTGACATTTTGCGACTTGGCATGAAATCGCATTATTTGATCTAAGCCGCCGACAAGCTATAGCTCGAATATATATGTGTGTGCATATACATACATGTATGACTGCAAAGTCGGCGCTAAACGAAACCAAATGGCGCATTCGTAGGCAGCCGTTGTTAGAAGAAGCAGAAATTATGCAGGGGCGGGGAGGCCGACGAGGGGGCGTGGCAGGCGGAAGATGGGAAAGATGAGGAAGGAAGCGAAGCCTCCAGCCGTGCGACATGTGCTGCGGAAATATTTTGTAAACAATAAAAGCCACGGAGATGGGCACTCAGGAAATGTTAAATAAAATAAGAAGTGCACTGCGAAGAAAAAAAGATTGAAAGAAGATAAATTCAGATATCTCCATAAATTAATAATCAAATTTCCCTACAATAAATGTTATAAAAAAGTAAATACCTAAGTTAGGTTTCACTTTATTTATTTTCATATAGTTTGGTTAATCCTTAAAGTATATAATTTAATATTACTTTTTAAGATCACTATTTTTGGCACAGTGCACATTGGCTTATAGTCATCTCGCTCTGACTGAAATCATTTGCATAAACTTTGTTAGAGCTTTCTCGCCTCTATTGTTGCTCTTCGCTCATTTCTCATTTTTAATCTCGTTTTCCATTCGCCAGCGATCATCACCTGCTCATGTGTGTGTGCTCTTGTGGGCAAGTGCAAGTGATCGTTAGTGTGTGTGTGTGAGAGCGGTCAAGCGAGTTTTTGTTTTTGTGTTTTTATCGTCAATTGCTACGTTGAGTGGCTTTGTTTTCTCATGTTTTCCAGCCAATGGGAAATAAAAGGCGGGATTTCAAATAGATTATAAAATGTCCAACGACAAATGTTATAGAATTGTTGATAATCTGTATTATCAACAATTATGAAAGGGAAGAATTTTAGTGTACCTTAAATTATGTATATATAAATAAACTGTTTAATTTTGTATTAACATTATAAATTTATTGAATTTCGATGCATTTTTATTAGATTTTTATGAATGCCCTTTACGGAGCCTACTGCCCTAAATAAAGTTCTTCAAAAAAACAAAACAATGAACAATAAATCATATTAAATATAAAAATTATTTATAAAAACTATTTTTAAACAAATTCATAACTTAGCAAATAAAAAAACAAACTGTAAGTCCCTTTGGTATTCTATTTTGGGATTTTTGTTATATATTTTTCTTCGTGGTCTTTGTAAGCTCTAAAAATCATACATTTTGTTGTTATTTATTATTTACTATTTCAAAATGTATTAACCAATTATTGTTATCTATTTGTAGTGCATTACTTACAAAATATTAGACTTATCCAAGCTCGAATTCTCTGGTTTACCCTGCGCTCCGAAGAAGGAGTGCTTATCAATTTTGAGTGATTGCTTATCTACCCCAATTCGAAGCTCGAAATAAAACACACCTTGACACACTCACACTGTCTCGTTAGTATTTCCCATATGCATATCTACCGTTACCCGTTGCTTCTTTTTTTTTAATATCAACTTTTCCTCGGTTGTACATTCGGAAAATCCAGGGGTGGTGAAGGAAGGAGAACGTGCAGAGAGGGGGCTAATGGAATTCACACGTGCTTTGTTTTATTGGAAATCGCCGCAATAAAAAATGTGAACGTTTCTGTTACCAGTCAGGTATTTTTTTACCTGAAAGTAACTTTGAAATCAAAATTGGCATCCCTGAAAAAAATCGCAAAGAATATGTCACTGTAATGATAAAAGTCCATTTTAAATTTATATATCCGAGTTAAGCAATTTTTTTAATAATATTTAAATAAACAGCACATTAATATTGTTACTCTGTTTATTTGAAGACGAAACTTATGAAAACTTAACTTAATGCCCAAAGCTTAGTTACTAAAGCTAAAAAATATCTACCAGCAGTATCTTCTTTGTTACTACAATTTTTTAAGTTGAGGGTATTATTGTAATATTCATAAAATTTTACATATCTATGATAAATATAGCTTCTAAGCTGGCGGAAGCAAGAAAACTAACATTGATTAACTCTTAGTTTGATACCACAAATTTATTGTTACTAGAATTTGGCAAATATGTATAAAAAGCCATTGTCGCCGGAAGGAAGAAACAGAAGCAGAAAGAGAAGGCGTTGCCGCAACATGAGCCGGACCAATTCGCTCTCATGCCCCCCTTGAGGGCCACCAAACCGTCGAGCCGTCCTTTAATGCCAACCAGTAACCCTTTGGCTACGACGTGGACTTCGAGCCTGAAGATTCCTCCACCGCCCTAGAGTAGGAGCACATAATCTAGACGATAGTGGACCTCCTGAAAGAGCAGCACAACTTAGATCAATGCCTGCGGGATCGTCGGGATCAACGGCACAACAGTGGCAGTGGTTTGGAGATCAGACGGACTCCAAGGAACGAGGAGTTGCGGATGGAAGCCAAGCGCCCCTGGCCAAAAGGCTAAGGCTCGAAGAACCCGAAACTCGTGATAGCCCAGTCCCGAAAGGAAATCCAGTCCTGGCCATACTCCTCTGACTCCGCCACGTTCCTTATCAGCAGGAAGCTTCCCTAATAAATCCTCGAAGTGGGACTCTACATGGTTGCAGGAGGCTTCAAAAATTACCACCAGTAGAACTCACGAAACAAGGAGCTATTCGGTGAACAGGTAATTTAGAAAAATAAATAAATATTCAGCTCTACACGAACATACCTTTGTTGAAAATTTTCAAATGTTAAATGCGTAGTTTTCTCTACCTGACGTTTGTATATAAATTGTTGAAAACTTGACATTATGTCCAGAGCTCAGTTACAAAACAGATTCTATACATTGCACAGTCTGTCAGCAGTATCAACTTAAGTTATACCATTTTCAAAAATGAACTAATGCTCTCAGTTTTCATATTTACAAATTTATTGTTACCATAATTTGGCAAAAATGTATGTATAAACTCCATTGCCAACGGCAGGAAGATTAAGGAAGAGCGGGCGATGCCGCAGCGTGAACCTGTCTAATTCGCTGTCATGCCACCCGTGAGAACCACCGAGACATCGGACCTGATACAACCGATCCTGAATGCCAACCAGTAGCCCTTCAACTCAGACTTCGAAACTGAAGATTCCTCCACCGCCTTGGGAAGGAGCGCAATAATCTAAGAGATGGTAGGCATCCTGAAGCAGCGGCACAAGTTGGATCAATGCCAGCAGGATCGTCAGGATTAAAGGCACGATATATGCAGCGTCAGGGAATTCATTCAATAAGGTGTGCCCAGAAGGACTTCTAGGAACGAGGAGCAGCGGTTGTAAGCTCAGCGTCCACTGGCCAAGAATATGAGCACAAATAAAAACACAAAACACGTGTTAGCCCAGTTCTGAAAGGCAATCCTGTCTCTGCAAGTTTCTCTGACTCCGCTACACTACTTGTCGCAGCTTTCTCAAAAAATACTTGACGTGTAGCTATCCGTCATTGGTGGTTGCAGGAGGGCACTAGACCGACCACCAGTAGGAATCGCAAGCAAAAGGAGCTCCTTCGACATAAGCCAAATTACAAAAATAAAAATTTATTAACAATGAATATATGTATATTATGCGAATCCAGTTACTACTCACAATAATGTAATATTTGAATTGAACGGTAACTCCTTAGAAAAGCGCCAAATTCCCCCCCCCCCCCTCCACGGCAGCTGGGCACACTAAAACGCTAAAACATTTAGCAAAGTTCCCGCCATCTGTTTAGCAAAGTTATCTACTTTTTGATGATAAAATCGCAGATGTTTTCAGCGATGTTTTCCGATGTTTTTATTGATATCGATGTTAGGGGAAAACACTGATGTTTTAACATTTTTTTTTTTAATTTTATAAATATGTTATATTTTGAAAACATCGACGGTAATCGATATAAATTTAGCACTGGAATTGTTATCTTCTGGACAAAAAATATCTAATAAAAATATCGCAATTTCGATATTTGGGCAAACAAAAAATCGTGACATAAAATATCGTCCTTAGAAATAATATCGATACCCCATCTATGGTCACACTGAATATCAAGATGGCGTATAAAGATTTGTAAAATCGTCGAAAAAATCTATGTGAAATTGCCGAGAAATTTGTTAAATAAGAGCTCAGCGTCGATGCAAAACGTAAGTGGTCAGCAAGTGAGAGTGCGGAACGGGGCGAGGCTCGAGAAGAAGCGGCGGTGACCACGCGCAGGAAAAGTCTACGTTCACGGATTTCCCAGCAGCAGGCAACTTTTGTGTCTCACTCGCCAGTGTGTGAGTGTGTGCGTGTCCGTGTGCCGTGTCCGTGAGGCTGCTAGCCGTGTGTTGGTGTGAAAATGCTAAAGTAGAGGCGCTAGCAACGTGCTCGCAGCAAAAACAACGGGCGCGCAAGCGAGACGACCAGTGTGTGTGCCTTCATCTCTTTTGCCAGGGCATAAGGTTCGCTTTTTTCACTCCATCGCGGTTCGCTAAAGTTCCGTTTCGTTTATTTTTTTTAGGCGCAATAATCGTGTTTGATTGTCATATGATTATTATAAAACCCAAAAGAAATTCACGCAGAAAGCCGCAAACAGTTTTAACTAAAACAATGTTTTATTTGTATTATTGCGTAAAATGCGCTTGCGTGTGGCCCCAAAAGTGAGTGAGTGTTTGCGGGTGTGAGTGACTTGTGTGGATGCGTGTGCGTGTGTCCGTGTATAACAAAAACAAGTCGTGAGACTAAAACAAAGAAAATTCAGAAAATTCCGCTGTCGTTCTTGTGGAATAATCAAATCCAATTAAATGCAAAAATTCGATTTCGATTTCAGTCGAATTAGAAAAAGCAGCAGCAGCCAGGGTGAAGAGGCAGCGACGCCAGCAGAGCAGCAGCGGCAGCAGCAGAGATAAAGGAAGTGGATAGGGAGGAGTTACCGAAAAAAGAAAACAAGGTAAGACTCAAATTTGTCCCACTGTTTTCCTTTTCACACTCCCCTTATTAGGCCCCGTTACTCTTTGAGTGCAGTGCGAGTGCCGTTAGTTTTCGGAGGCCATTGACGTCTCTAAATTAATTGCAAATATAGAATTGTTTATTTATCCGATTTCCGTTGTAATTTGGCATTTTGTGCTATTTATCTATCTATTTTATGCTGTTTGTTTGCCTTTTTTATGGCGCCTGGAACAACTGTTTCGTGTTCTTCACCTCTCCCACCCTCCAATGTTCCGCTCTTTGCCTCTTCTTTGTTCTTTGTGTGTTTGTGTGGCTTTTTCGCGTGCGGAAGCTTTTCGGCTGCCGCCAACGCAACGTGCAGCTGTTTTGCAATTTTAATCGGTTAATATGTTTAAGTAATTTGAGCAGTACAACTGGGAATACCCTACGTAAATAGTTATGCCTAATTGGAAAGACATAAATAACTCGCTTCAAAGTGCGTTTGCCTTGTTTGAACACAGAAAGAAGAAAAGTAGAACAGAGTAGCCACAAAAACAACGGTAGATTTCGGTTACAGTTGTCTCTAGTTGGAGTGAAAAATTATGGCATTTATAACTTGTAATTTTGGTACTTATTTATAATCTTATAAAGTGAATTGATATCAAGTTCTGTAGATTAACATTTTAAAAGGTATTACCTGTAAAATTTTAGGACTATCTTCATGTTAAGAAATATAAACAAATTATTATTTATTATAAATTATATAAAGTCAAGAACATTTCTTAATATATAGTCTTCCAATAAGGTAAAAACCAATTTAAATATTTAAAATGTAAGCAATCAAGTATTCACTGTTCGCATCGTTCACAGTAAATCAAAGTCAACGGCAGAACAACAAAGTATAGACAAGTTTTGAGGTTAGAACAAGAGAGAGGGAGGAGAGCGCGTGAGCGATCGATGCGTGAGCGGTAAAAGAAAGCTGAGATAAATAGTGAGCATTAGAGAGCTAGATATAGAAAGAGCGCGAGGAGAGACACAAAAACAACAATTAAACTTAATTTTGTTATTTCTGCCCGGCAAGTGAAAACTTTCAGCTTGTTGCTTCTTTTCTCCTCCTCCGTTTATTTTCGTGCCGCTTCACCTATGGCTTCTGCTATTCGTTTTATCCCGTGGTTGTGTGTGCTATTCCCCACAGAAAGTGTCATTTTAGTGGCGTTTTTACAGTCCCTCCGTTTTATTTGGGTTTTCACTCTTTGTCGGCAATTGTTTACTCTCCGCACACATGTATTTCTTTTATCTATTTGTTGTTAATCGTTTTCCTAGTTTTTTTTTGTTGTTTTTACTTTGCATTTCTTGAGCTGATTCATTTCGCAGATTGTTGTTTTGGTGTCGTCACGTTGACGCTGTAGATTTCTTGGAAAATTACACTAGTAAACAAGAAAATAACATTCTTGTTTTATTTAATAAATTCTTGAATATTCTTTAATAAATTTAGCTTATAAAAATATACTAAAAGTTTTTAGTAAAATAATAAGCAGATATAAATTAATGGTAAATGTAACGAACCGACAACTTCTTTTTGTTCAGTGTTTATTTTTACTCAGCATCACTTGTTTTCCCCATTCGTAATCAATAAACCCACACAAAACCACATACCAACAAATAATAGCCAAGTTCAACTTTTATATTTGCGCAAGGTTCGGGTTCTTATCTTTTTCGCTTATTTATTTATTTTTTTAAATTTGGATTTCCGACTGACTTTGCTTTTCGGGGTCCCTCCTTATCCAACAGGATTCGTTGCATTCTCGATATCGATTACTTTCTCTGAGGCTTGTTGTGGATGGAAATCTTTATCAGCTTAAATTAACAAACATATATATATGAAATAAGAGCAATTTCCGAAAGTGTTTACGTTGCAATTTTTGAGACAACAAAAACTACATTTTTCCGCTCTTAGCTGGTGATCACGTACGCCACAAAGTAGAGAAAAAGAGAGAATCGCATAAAAATTATTCACTTATTATAATAGGAACTGCTAATAAGAACAAATCATATTTTATTTCAGAAAATTATAATAAAAACCATCCGGAAGCGACTGCCTTTAATAAAATCGGAGAAAAAAGAAGAGCTTTGACGAAAGGACAGCGCCAGGTAAGAATGTAGCGATATGGGCCAGAATGAGAGGAAATCCGTTGATGTTTTTAATAAATGTAAAGTCTCGAACTACCATACAGTAAATGCACAGTAGTATTTGAATATATATTATGTTACTTATTAGTTGATCAAATTATATGATTGATTTGTATAGATTTATAGATAGGTCTTCACAAAATTCATTGTAATTTAAACATTTTCAGTGCTGTCATACCAATTTGTTTAAAGGATTGCCCTAAGAGGGTAATATTTCTTAGTGCCTCATTAAATCAGCATTAATTAGAAACATTTATTTAATTTCGGTGATGCGCAACATGGTTTTATAAAAAAAACCTTTATTAAGCTATATCCATATTCCAATTGCTGGTGTATCTTACAGTCGTTCACACTCGACTATAGCTTTCCTCCTTGTTCTTGTAGGTTATAGAACATTTTTGGTACAATTGACTAGGAGAACTAATACAAATATTTTCCTTTTCCTTCAGCGCAAGGCAACGCACGTCGTCGCCACTAAAATAAACTCTCCACATCCGAGGTTATCTCACTCTGCACACAACACAGACAGAAATCCGAAATGGAGCTGCGCGTGGGTAACAAATACCGGCTGGGTCGCAAGATCGGTTCAGGGTCCTTCGGCGACATTTACCTGGGCACCACGATCAACACTGGCGAAGAGGTAGCCATTAAGCTGGAGTGCATTCGCACTAAGCATCCCCAGCTGCACATCGAGTCCAAGTTCTACAAGACGATGCAAGGTGGCATCGGTATACCGCGCATCATCTGGTGCGGCAGCGAGGGTGACTACAACGTGATGGTGATGGAGCTGCTGGGGCCCTCGCTGGAGGACCTGTTCAACTTCTGTTCGCGCCGCTTCTCGCTGAAGACGGTGCTGCTGCTGGCGGATCAGATGATCTCCCGCATCGACTACATTCACTCGAGGGACTTCATACACCGCGACATAAAGCCAGATAACTTTCTTATGGGCCTAGGTAAAAAAGGTAACCTGGTGTACATTATTGACTTTGGTCTGGCCAAAAAGTTCCGGGATGCACGTTCGCTTAAGCACATCCCGTATCGGGAAAACAAGAACCTCACGGGCACAGCCCGCTACGCCTCGATTAACACACATCTGGGGATCGAGCAGTCGCGCCGCGACGATCTGGAGTCCCTCGGCTACGTTCTTATGTACTTCAACCTTGGCGCGTTGCCCTGGCAAGGCTTGAAGGCGGCCAACAAGCGACAGAAGTATGAGAGGATTTCCGAAAAGAAGCTGTCCACCTCGATCGTGGTGCTCTGCAAGGGCTTCCCCAGCGAGTTTGTCAACTATCTGAACTTCTGCCGCCAGATGCATTTTGACCAGCGGCCCGACTACTGCCATCTGCGCAAGCTCTTCCGAAATCTGTTCCACCGCCTGGGCTTCACCTATGACTATGTGTTTGACTGGAACCTGCTGAAGTTCGGCGGTCCCCGCAATCCGCAGGCCATCCAACAGGCGCAGGACGGTACGGACGGCCAGACGGGACACGACGCGGTTTCCGCAGCAGCAGCTGTGGCAGCGGCAGCCGCCGCCTCATCGCACCAACAGCAGCACAAGGTTAATGCGGCGCTGGGTGGTGGCGGTGGTGGTGGAGGCAGTGCAGCACAGCAGCAACTCCAAGGAGGCCAAACACTGGCCATGCTGGGCGGAAATGGCGGAGGCAACGGAAGCCAGCTAATTGGCGGCAACGGACTCAACATGGACGACTCAATGGCGGCCACAAACTCTTCGAGGCCGCCATATGATACGCCGGAGCGCCGACCATCGATACGGATGCGCCAGGGAGGCGGCGGCGGCGGCGGTGGTGTCGGCGTGGGCGGCATGCAAGGAGGCGGAGGCGTGGGGAACGCCAAATAATATTTTATCGTTTAAAATGCAACGCTGGACACGAAACAGTAGACAGACGGAACTCAGCAGCAGCAGCAACACTATACATGTAGAATATATAGTTATAGTTATATATACCTAATATATATATACGATACTTGCTTTATATATGCGGTAAACACATGTTGAATGTATCCAAAACGGCAGGAGGACCAGGTCCCTGCCGAGGTTGATATAAGAAGTGGTTAAACGGAGGATAAAAGCAGTGGAAAACAAGAAAGTGGAGCAGAGGCAGTGCAGAGCAAAGCGCAGCGCTTTCCTTCCTATCTGTTCTTTCCTTTTTTTTTATTGTACATTTTCGTTTTGTTTATTGACATATTATGGTTTCTGCTCCAAGTTGTTCTGAATAGAGAGACGGGCGCGCTTATTATTAATAATTAACTAGCCTATGATTAATTTAATTTATAAACGTAGACCATAAAACGATTGCAACTTGGCTGCAAGAAACTGCAAATACTGCAACTTTGTTCATTTTGATTTAAGATCCTTACGGGCATCAGCAGTGGAACAGCAGAGATCGGTCTGAGGATTTTGGAGGGATTTGGAAGGATACCAGCCAGGATGATACGCGGGCATTTATTCTGTTTAGCATTTGAAAACCCAACTGGCTCTATTTTTTCGTTGTTATTTCAAGTCCCTGCCCCGATCATATAACAATTCGTTTATAAGTGTAATATTTGTGTAAAAGAAACAAAGGACACCCACGACAACCCCGTATGTGGTGTCCCTAGCCCTAGACTAGGCAATAGCGTAAGCAATACCAATCCATTCAGAAACAGCATATAAAGAAAAACAAACCACACCCCATGTAACCTAAGTTGAATCACAATAATGATTTATAGATAAGCTAAAACACAGTGCAGTAGAGAGGGTACATTTCTTTTTAGCTATAAGCAACTTCTTGATTTATAAGACCCCCTCCTATGTTATTAAATCTTGATGTAACGCCCAAGAAATCCCCATATATATATACATTTATATATACTTTTGTGGTCTGCGCTTTAGCTAGATGTGTTCATGATATATTTCTCCAACTTTTCAAAGACTTGTTTCTCAAGCCCGATTCATTTAAGTGGAGCTTATTGTAACACAAATTGTGTAACTAAGATAGGAGAGCGAACATACAGCGCTTAGGAATACACAACACAATTTGCATTAACGTTTCGATTTAAACATACAAAATAAATACAAAAGAAACCCCTTCACCATAACGCTAGCTAATAAATTGTAGCTATAATATGAAATTTGTCTATAAGTAATACCAAACCATAAAAAAATAAATAAAAAAATGAGAAAAAAACAAAACTTGAATTCTAAAAGCGCCAAGATGAAAATGGGTAAAAATTAAATAAAAAATATATAAATTAATATACGAACTATATATCTTATGAGAGAACACGTAAACAAACATGTAAAACCCCGCAGTCTAGGAACTAACAACAAAATCGGATCACTAAACGCAGCAAAAGCCACTAAAAAACTTAAATAAAATGCATTACGTGATATTTCTTACAAATTGTTTTTATGTTTCCTTGGTTTTTATTGCCATTTCAATTCTGTATTCAATCCAAGAGCACGCCTTGCAACTTGACCAACTTTGTAAACACAACTATATACAGCGAGAGTTTGGGTGTTTTCCAGGTAGATACCCCGCACTACCACCACCTTCAGACCCAGAAGATTAATAATAATTAAGAAACGATTGAATAATCTAGCGAGTGTACATAAGAAATATCCGAATTAACCAAACCCTAAAAGAAGTAAACAAATTTAATATATGTGTGATTTTCCTCCTAGCATACAAAGTACTAAACAATTAGCATTTTATCGAGAGAAAGTAAAATCGAAAAAATCGATATCCGATTCATAATAATTATGAGCCACTAAAAATGGAGAACTAGGCGATCGATCGTGTGTATGAAAAGTCCATTCAGCATAAGCGAAAACTAGAGAAACTAACAAATTCGAAAGTTTTGTATAATTAAATGTATATGTATATTGAAAATAGAATTTTGAACTATAAATAACTAACGATTATTGAACATAATTCGAGATCGAGTCGAAGTGGAATATCAAGTATATCATGGCCGATGATATGAAAACAAAATATTAACAAACCACCAACAGTGATATGGAATAAACACAAACAAAACAAACGAAAGATAGAAAGAAAAGAAAACAAATCTACACAAGATAATAAATCAAGACGAGAGTTCATGAAATTTGAAATGTACGTTAGATCCGGAAATCGACAGATGTATATCGATAAGTGCACGCCACATTTATGTAATTAGCAAGTATTTCAAATTAAAAACAAACCAAACATTAATATGTATGTGTGAACAGAATAAAAGCAGCCACTAAATAAGCCACACCACTCACAATAACAATTACGAAAGAGGCATTAAAAAGCTTAAACAATAATATAATATATTTCATCGGAATCCATTTTTGGGAAAAACTTGTTTGGGTGTAATCAATATTTACTTATATTGGTTCAATTTAAGATGAGTGCTACCCTCAATCTATTGATGTCCAGGATGTAACCAATTAATCTTTCTCTTAAAATACAATCGAAGGTATCCCAAGCTTTGCTATATCGAATTTATAAATATCGAAAAATATCGCATTTAACTCTGGCAACGCTTTCCGAATCAGCTGACTGCTGTGCTCTGTGGTATTTTTTTGTTTTTTCTTTAAGGTCACTCTTAGCACGTCTTATTGGTTTTTTTATTCCAATATTTTCCCGAAAAGGTTAATAAAGCGCCAAAATAAACAACAATTTGTGTTGGATTAGTCTTCCGAGAATTAGAACATATTAATCAAGCCATCCCATTGCAGGTTTGCTAGCAGGAACTGAAAGGAAAAGCCAAAAGTCAGAAGATGGGCGCCCGACAGTCTCAAACCCGCGAGCCCCGATCAGTTTCGATGGAAAATCCAACTCCTGCCGGCGTCATAGATATATCCGATGATGTGGTCAAGCGCCTAAAGGCGGGCATCTCCCAGCAGGGTAAAGTATTCCAGTAAAAAATGCCATAAGTCTGAGGGGTACAGTCCGGAAATTGGCTGTGCCCGGTGTTATGCAACAATTGTCAAAATAGGCTATTGTTTATGCCAACTACAGGCCAGCCTCGCTACGGAGGACTTTTTGCGGCAGTGTTTCCTAAAACTAAATTCTAAACCCCCATTTCAGCTCGTGAGCACGCGGTTGCTGCGGAGGATTCCAAACCATCGCCCAAGGCGGCACCTAAGGGAGCGGCGAAGCCTCTCACTGCAACGCCTGCCACTCCAGCGCCCGCTCCCAAGGTGTCCTATCCCACGGCCACGCCCATTTACGTGCAGGGCAGCGGACACACCATCAGTGCGGCGGATGTGCAGCGCCAGATGAACCAGGAGCTTGTCAAGAACGACGAGCTGTGGAAGGAGCGCATGACGAAACTCGAGGAGAACCTTAAGAAGACGAACACCATTCTGGAGAAGGAGTACGCCAATGCAGTGGAGAATGTGCACAAGCGATTTGTCAACACGGCGGCGTCCCACAAGGTACCTCCCTGCCAGGAGCTCAAGTCCCAGCTGCTCGCTTGCTACCGTGCTCATCCCGGTGAGACGCTCAAGTGCTTAGAGGAGGTAGCCCAGTTCCGACAGTGTATTGACCAGCATCGCGTCCAGAAGCTGGATGCAGAGCCCGAGGCCCCAAAGGTGGCCTCAAAGGCCGCCAAGGCGGGCTAAGAGGCTCTTGTATTCGTTGTCCTGAGATGTTGATCTGTTCTTAAAGGCCTTTTACGGGTTTTTGTATAAATGATTGATGGAGCGAACACAACGCGATATCAAAAGCGAGAAAAGTGTCATTGCGAGCGATAGTAAACTAATTTAAACAAATCAATACAAGTCTGTTTGTATGGATTAATGAAGACCGATTTAAGCTTCTTTTTTGGCAGTGACTTAGTAAAGTAAAACAACAGCAAATAATTTTGTAGTATGTCTATTTGGTAAATATTAACGATTTCTCCTTCATTCACACACAATTAACAAAACAATCCGTAATACTAATTAAACCAACTGGAATTACATGTGACTTCACAAAAAGAACGCGGCTAAAGCAGCTACAAAAATTGATACTGAAGAAGCCAACAAAGCGGCGGCATTACTTTCACCATGATCAGCATGATCCTCGCAGGAGTCGTCATAATCTTTGGCTGGACCAAGGCAGCCCGCATAGCTCATCACGTAGGCCAGGTAGTTCTGCTCGAAGACGCCGCGGACTAGACTGGAACCAGGGCCGTAGGCAAAAACCGCAACATCTTCACCGCCATGGGTCTCGTCCTTCCTGGGCACTGTGGCCATGTGGCGGTAAGTGGGTGCAGTTCGCTCCTCGGCCGTAAACTGCTTCAGAGGCATCCACATGTTGGAGCTGTTCTGGGGCCGCGAATCATTGGCCAAGTGATCCCAGTAGCCGGGCCCATTGGCATACGATATGGTCTCATAGACCATGGGATCGTTTTTCTCATGCGAGTTGGCTGCTCCCAGGATATCTGCCCCTCGGAGGGCATATCCATTGAAAGTGACCGCATGCGAGTGATCGGCCGTCACCAGAATCAGAGTCTCCTCGGGATTTGTGTTGTTTACAGCCGCCTGGATGGCCAGGTCGAATTCGTAGACCTCGTGGAGGGCAGCGCGAGCATAGTTCATGTGGTGGCCCTGATCAATGCGACCTCCTTCCACCAGGAGTACATATCCCTCGGAATCATCGCCTCTCTCTAGGACTGCCAGTGCCACTTCTGTCATCTCTTGCAGCGACGGCTCCCCCGCCTCTCTGGCTATGGAGTAAGTAATGTGATTGTTCCGGAAGAGACCCATCAGATGATCCACTTTCTTGACATTCACCCTTAACAAATCCCGTCTATTGTGAACTAAGGCAGGAGGTACAGAATCGTTGGCATGGTGCGCCAACCACTCGGCTGGAAGATTCCTGCCATCGCCTCTCTCGCAAATAGTTTCAGTTGGTCCCTCGAAGACTGTAGTACGCACCTCGAAGGCGTTCAAGATTCCCATGGGAGACATTCCTCCTCCAAGGATAACATTGAAACGATTTCCCGGGGCATTCTCCACCAGCTGTCGTGCTATATCCACGTGAATGCCCACGGATTCCGCAGGAACCTCAGTGTCGCACTCCCAGTCCCGGTTGTAAATATGGGCGTAGGTGGCAGCAGGCGTGGCATGTGTGATCCTCGTCGTGGTGACTACGCCAGTGCGCTTTCCCTCCTTTTGGGCCCACTCCATAATGCTCTGAACGCGACCGGATTTGGCATTTGTCTTGGAGCGAGTGGCATCCATTCCAATGGCTCCATAATGAGTCTTAGATCCGCTAAACAAAGCCGTGGCCGTTCCAGCGGAATCAGGAACCTGTTTGTCCACATTGTAAGTCTGTAAGGGTTGGGAAATATTAGTAAATATTTTTGTAATAAAATAATTTTACAAAGACAAAATTTTATTAAGTCAACTTTTAATGACCTTTGCCATTCCGGTGTTGGGGAAGTCATCAAAGACCAGCGACTCCTCCTCGCCAGGACCGTGCTTCAAGTACTGTCCCTTGTAGATGCGGCCAGCACTGATCGTAGATACTCCCATGCCATCACCAATAAAAACGATAATGTTCTTAGCCTTCTTCCGGTAGGACTTCTCTCCCACTTTTTCCGCCTTCTTGATCGTTTTCTCCAACTGCCTCATAGCCACTTTGTGCCAGAATTCCGCATCTGGAGTGGTAATTAAAATAATAATTAAATTAAATCGGAATAGAATTCGTTGGGTAAGTAACAGTCTGTCTGTCACGTATTAATTGCCCGTCTCCAGTGAGATCCAGTTGGCACTCGAATCGTTTCTAGTTAGACTATTTAAATAGCCGTCTAGTGATTTCGATTTATTTTCGTGGGGAACGAGAATTTTCAACAATATAGTTTGAGGTTTCCGCCTTCAAAACCGAAAACAGATTTCCCTTAACTTATGCACTATAATTATATTTCAGTTTCGTGTTATAAAATATTCCGTTTTGTTTAAAAGCTAATTCTATAATTTTATTTTGGGAGTGACTTTTTGTTTTAATATAATATTTGTTGAATTAATATGTATAATTTGCTCATTGATTTCTCGATTGTTCAAGACATTAATTTTATTTATATTTTAATTTTAAAATTTGATTAATTTATATCAAATTCAAGTTCAAGTGCAATTATTTTAGGCAATCTTATTTAATTTGCATTCCCTTTCTAAAATTTGGAACGTGCACCGGCTGATTCACTTGCTGTGATGATTATCATTTTGTTGATATGTAATTAATATTCAATTGAGGTAGCTTAAGTATGGGGTCTCTACCACCCACTACCATACACCACCCATCTCTGAGCTCCGCACACCACCGAACAGCCCTGACACTGAGACAGCTTACAGTTAAGCTTCACTGCTTGCTTGACTGCTAATTTCGGCTTGTCAATGAAACTAAAAGTCTATGATTAATCAATTATTTTCTCAGCTGAGTTTTGGTGCAAAAACAGATCTCCAGTTTTTTTTTTTAGTGGGATAAACGCTATGTTGTTGAGCAAAATCATGATTAAGTTAAACAATTAGTGAAAACTAAACAATTGCGGATTTAATTCATTTGCACTTCTAACCGCAAAGTCTGTTGGCGCCATATTAAGGAAATTTGCATTTACTTACAGTTTCTTGCTTAAAGACATAAACATAAACAAAATCAAAAACTAGAAACTTAATTGAAATATATATATATTTCATATATATATTGTAAAAATTATAGCTTTAATTGTAAAATATAGTATCATTTTCGCCTGATTAAGTTTTTAGAAATGGTTTATTTCAAGTTATACATAGAACTTTTAAAAGTAAATACCTTGTAGAATTTTTACATAATTTACCTCAGATTTTGAAACCTTGATAAAACCACAAGCTCACCTACTTGTTCTCGTTACATAATTGAACTATTAAACCGTTCAAACTCAATTTAAATTATTTCACGTACTAGCCGTAACGCTTTGGATTCCATATCGCACGTTTGGCTTCTACTTATTTCAGATACGTCGTAATTTAAGCCTCAAACTAACCTTCTGGTTCCTTTTTGCTGGACTGCTGATCCTCCAGCTTGAACTGGGGCCCAATATCGCCTCCGGCACTAAGCGTCCGTATCAGTGGCGGCGGTTGAGTGGTGGCTGCCCAGCTAACTGCCATCAGGCCACTACACAAAAGTCCAAATAATGCCAGGGAATGCATTTTTTTAAAAGACGCGTCGCATTAACTGTTTTATTTCAGAGATTCAACCGCGATTCCTATTTATATCACAGCTCGGATCGAGGCGCAGATTCGGTCAGCAGGCCATCGAAATTAATACGAAATGCGCGGAACAATTTAGTCTCGGGAAAACTAGCTCTCGTGTCCCCAGTGGATCTCAATTAGCGACTAACGCCTCAGTCGGCCCTCAAGCGCCGTTATATGGCGAACGATTCATCCGAGAATCCGATCGGCCAGACACGAAGCTTCAGCACTTACACAAGCGAATAAGGTATTCGGGGATTATATCCAGTACCTGAGCTTATTATACTTACTTGTGGGTCTGTCAGACACGTAGATATCCAAGCTGATCCTATAACTTATTATAATTTTACAATAAATGTAAGACTACATCACCAATTTCTTGGCTTAAGTAAAGCTTTAATCATATAATAATGGTAATGGCTTCTTAATTATAAATACTTTAAATTATTGATTTTAATTATTGATAAATAATTTAAATTTAGTATGTTATGAAAAACAAATAAAAATTAACCGAATAATATATATAAAAATAAATACAGGATACTTAATTGTCCATAAAAGCCGCTCATACAAATTAAGATCACTGCTTGCACTGGCAAAACGTTTGTCTCAATTAAGGAAAACACCGCTCCGGCAAGATATATCCATAAAAACGTGCAAAGCTCTTACGAATTAAGGGCTCTTCGCCATAAACTTTTTAACGATCGTTTGTTTGCTCGGAATCTTTCGTCTTCCTCTCGGTAAACTCATGTCGATGCGCTGATTTACGGCGGAACTTGCACGTGAAGCGGCTGGAATTGTCGGCTGCTGGTCGGCTGATTGCACGATTTCCCCCTAGTTTCGGTCTTATCTTTATCTCGACCGATGTCTGCAGATGATGATGCCGTTGTTTGTCTTCCACCGAAATTGATAAAAACAATCAAGAAGGGTACCTTCAGCGGCACACATAGCGTATGCGTGTTATTTGCACCAGGCTGGCAAACATTGAAAAGAGTTTATCTCCCGTTGCGACCCCTCAATGCCACTTATATCCCATTTAATGGGATCTTTTTATAGAGCTACGTCTGTTCATTATATGTACAATAGAAAGCGAGTCATCGCATTTACTCTCCACTTTAAATGGGGGACCTATTGTAATAGAATTCGTCTAGCCTTTGGGTGCTCGCTCTAGTTGTTCTGTCTCCCCCAGATTTGTATGTATGATATCACGTTTAAGTCTAGTGGCCGATTGACCAAGATGTGTGTTAACCTATATTGAAGAAAATAATTGATTTCCTTTAAACAAATATAAATTATGGCCAAAAATTTATTAATAATTCATTTTAATAGTGTATTAAAATTCTCTTGGCGTCTCTTTGATAAGAATTTGTTAAGTAAACATGTTTTGGCTTCACTGTTTAATATCGTGACATTATGATCATAAATATTTGTAAAAGTGTTCCAGGAACACTAAAAAACACGTTCTGATTTTAAAGCCAACTTTACGTACTTTCATTAGTTATTATGTTTAACTAAAGTTGAAAGGTGAGTTCAAAGTCAATATTAATCTTTACAGTTGATTCCATTGTGGGCTGGCTGCCTATCACGTTTTATAAAATAGCATTTGGTCGGGGGATGATAGATTGTCGACACTTCGCATCATCGTATTGTAAATCTTTATCTGCTCTCTCTTCAGAGATTATCTCCAAGTGCCGCTGTCTTCGTGCGCACGTTTTCAGACTACATTGCCAAATAGATAAATCGGAATAAAATAATGGGAAAATTTCCATTGCAAGTGGTCTCATTCAGTCTCTCAGTGTTTGCTTTTCGTTAATGGTTATTACATCAACTCGTGTTGATCTTTTACGCTTGACTTGAGAAAGGGCACCTGCTGCAGGTATACAATTATAAAATATTGTCTTAAGATTTCCTTTAATAAATTAAACTATAAGAATCTTTTAAAATCCTTTATTTTTCTTACCTTTTGAACCATTTAAAAGCTTCTTTTAAAACTTATTTTTTTGCGATCTCAAAACTGAAAAATATGTATTTATTGTGCTATGTGCTGCAACTTTTTATTGAACTGTTTTTCATGTCACGTATAAATTTTGGCTAATATTGCTCTTGAGTATGAGTGTGTTTTTCGCCTTAGGATTTTCGCGGAGAGATTCTATACAGAGTGTACCTCACTCAAAAGCTGTACAATTGAGGGTCACATATTTCCTTTTCTTTTTGGTTTTGACTAGCATAAGATTTTCTTTTTCTTGTATAAAATTTTTACTAAAGTTAAGGTCAGATACATAAAATATTTTTCCTTCAAAACGTTAAATTTACAAAATATAAGGGCTCATTTAATCTTTATTAAAAATAATTTTAAATTTGTTTAGTTATTGTTTTTGAAATTTTTAACACTTGGCAAAAAGATTTGTATGTGTCTGACCTTATCTTAACGAGAAGTACAACTAAATGGGTAACAGAAAGTCGAAACGAAAAGGATAAGTAATAGCATTGAGCAGGGCGGGGAGTCCTTCGACTATGAGAACTTCTTGGATGTGAATCCTGCCCGCACATTGCTAGTGGTGGCCGATTTAACAGTCGTCCTGCTCGTCTTGGTCACTGTTGTGGTGTCATTACTGCTGCTGTTTTTGCTGGTGCTGATGCTGCTGTTGCTGTTCTTTGTCGTCGTGTTATTGTTGTTACTGGTGTTGCTGCTGCTGCTATTGGCGACCGTGGTGATACTGCTGCTGCTGGCACTCATCAGAAGTGGACGGCGCGGCGGCATCCGTTCGTTGACCGCATCCATGCCCTTGGCCTCGGCGAACGAGTGGATTTGCGTGCCTGCGGTCAGTCCTTGAAGAGCTGCAATAGGGGGTAGCAAAGGATGGGCAAAACTCAATTAATAAACATCAATAAAACTGTCTTGACAGGAGGTTGAAATGTATCTCTCTGAAATGTATGCTGCTGGCAGATTAGAGAATCTTTCATATTTAAGAATATTACTTCCATGGGTATTGATTTATTATATATATTATATGTGTATGTTTTTGTATAAAATAGCAAAATAAGTAAATTTTTTGAATACAAAGAAAAAAGGAAAACATAATTGATTCTGTCGTTAAAGCTAACTTTTTAATTTTTGTCGCTATATCAAAGGAAAAAATGTATTTGTCATATAATTTATATGTACATTTTTTAAATGTCACTTATAGAATATACTAAAAATTTCCATTCACACTCAATTTCCATGACTTTTCTACTACTCGCATTGCCTTACAAAACCGGATAATTCATTTTCCATTATGAATAAAGCTTTATGTTTTTATATATAATGAGTTATTAATTGTTTATTCCAAATTCTATTTTAATTGCGTATTCCAAAAACAATTTTAATTACTTATAAGCTCTATTGATATCCAAAAAAATGGATATACCTAACAACACTTCACATTGTCAGTCGATGATGGAAAATGTATTCCAAACTAAGGAGACTAGTTTTGATTTTATCGCTCTTACAATTAGTAATAAAGGTTAAACATGTGTAAATATCAAAGAAACACTAAAATACAATTATGGTTTTATTTAAAGATCTCCTCGAGATTTGAATTTACCAACGTCGAATGCAAATCTTTGGATAAAACATTTGATGACTTTGAATATTCCTTTCTTAAGTCGATCAATCGGACATACAAATACTTATCGATCAAAGTGAATTTATTTAAAACGCCAATAACTAAAGTGAAGGAACGTTAATAATTAAAAAAAAACATTCATGCATTTTTTATATTTATTTTAGGTAAATGGAGCGCTGTTCAAACGGGTCAGTGGCTACAGGCCTTTCATGTTCAATGTCACAGTGGATGCCTGCAGATTCTTAAATAACACACAGTCCAACCCATTGGCTAAGTACTTTTTGGAGTTTCTAAAACCGTACTCAAATATGAATCATACCTGCCCATTTGACGTAAGTGTATCTCTAAAAAAACTATATATCCGACATTTTTCAACAAATGTCTTACTTGTAGCATGATCTAATTGTGGACAAAATTTCTGTGGGCTTCGTAAATCATCAAGTCACAAAGGTTTTGCCCTTCCCAGAGGGAGCATACATGCTGGAAACTCATTGGATGGCCTATGATATCGATCGTGCCGTGGTTAAAATATTTGGCACTCTATCCTAAAATAATAATACAGTCTTACAACATATGTACTATATTTATGGATGACGTGAATAGGTGCAAGTGAACTTGTTTTAGTAATATTTTGGCTTTTCTTAAGCTGCAAATACAACGAAAAAAATTATATAAATTCTACACAGAAATGAACACTAATTTTCAATAATTACTAATTCTAAGGCTGAAGCACTAAATTGACATTTTTTAATGCTAGATAAAAACGTAGCAATTATTAAATTATTAAAATCAGATAGAAATGCAAACAAAACACTTATTGTCATTTATAAATACAACCACATACTTTCCTCCCGTTTATCTTTGAATCATCACAATAAATTGATTATTTATAAATTATAGGTTTCGTATTTTTTTAATTACTTTTCACAAAACTAGCTCAGTCCTAATTGTTTCGCCTTAATTGCAAGATGTCTGGTAATAATGGGGCTCTTCACTTTTTTTTGTTCCTCTATGTGGTTATAAAGGTTTATATTCTGGCATAAATGAAAGAGTCCAACATCCAGTGAACCTATTTTTAGGTTTCTTCCAAATTTGAGTTCACCAATATCGAGTGCAAGTCGACGGATACGAATTTCGCTGATTTTGAGTATTGCTATCTTAAGTCGGTTAATCGGAGCTACAAATACATGTCACTTAAAGTGAATATTTATAAAAAACCTGTCGCCAAAATTAAAGTATGTAAATGAACGGTGCGAATCTGGAATAATTAAGAATTTTATTTGTTTTAGCTTAATATGCTGCTATTAAAGCGGTTTAATGGCTACCGACCTTTTATGTATAATGTAACTGTGGATATGTGTAGATTTATGAAAAAGCCTGATGTCAACCCCATCGCCAATTATTTGTATGAGCTCTTTAAAACGTATTCAAATCTCAACCAATCATGTCCTTTTTCTGCAAGTATGTTGAACTACAGTTTGAAATATGATTTGACTTATATCTCTTAAGCAGGAAAATGTCATTGTGGATAAATTGCCTTCCTACTTTGTAAATAATCATGCTACAAACGTTCTACCCTTCCCAGAGGGCGCTTACTGTTTTGAAACACATTGGATTGCCTACGAAGTCGAAAGAGCTGTGGTAAAAGTGTTTGGCACCCTAACCTAATTTATAAATAATAATGGAATTAGCCGAAAATAATGTTATCAAAATGTAAATTTTTGTCTTTTTTGAACTTTTCCAAAATGGCATAATTCCAAATCAAAACAATCTTGTACGGCACACAAATTGAAAGAAGAAATATATATATATACTTGTTTAAATTTTATAAAAATGTTATTTTCTTAATTATAAATTAAATACAGCAATAACTAGTACGTATTGAACAATATGCTCAATTCTCCATGTTTTTTCATTTTTTAATGTGTTAAAATTAATCGTAAAGGAATTTATGCAATGTAATTTTAATTTTAAGTTTCCTAAGCTGTTTACGATTTGAAATGCCTATATATTAAATCGTCTATTCATTATATTTGGTCAGTATTAAAAGATGTTTGTTGATTAAAGCGTTTTAATTATGTTCTTTTGCGCTGGTGTGTTTTGTTTTACAGGCAAACAAATTTTCAAATAGAATTGATAAAATAATATATTTAAAAAATCCTTTAAAGATCTAGTCAAAGTTTGAATTTCTTATGTAAACTGTACATCTCAAGACAAAGAAATCGATTGTTTTGATTATTACTATGGTAAAAGTTAAATGTGGACATAAGAAATATTGACGAACATTTTGAAGTCTTAAAAGTAAGAATAAACTGTCCCAAATGCATGTCATCAATAGTATAAAGCCATTTTTAGGTAATGATCCAGGACGAAAAGTTGTATAATATCGTTAATATTGTACAGAGTGATTTACCCATAATTAACGCTAATTATTTATATATTATTATGTATTCTTTCAGTTGTCTTGATTCACGTGCCAACTTTGAAATCAACATTGACTAATATTGACGTACTTTTAATGAGACTTTAATTGCCGATGAAGTTTAGTTCGTTAATAATTAAATTTTAGTGAATAAAAATTATATTTTTCGTACCTGAAAACAAATTGAATCAAACAAAAGCTATAAGCCATTGTTAAAAGATGTGTGCCAAATATAAGCTTCTTATATTTCTCCTGCCGCTTTTATGTTTAATTTTAGAGGTAAGCTATTTGGGAATGCATAAAATAACTATATAACATAATAATCATACCAAGATCTCCTCAAAATTTGAATATACCAATATCGAGTGTACATCACTTGATAAGAACTTCGCGGACTTTGAATATTGCATTATTAAATCAGTTAACCGAAGCTACAAATATCTATCGTTGAAAGTAAACTTATTTAAAAAGCCACTTACTAAACTGAAGGTATGCAACTGCGGCATAACAAAAAATATATTCCTTTAATACAAATTTTAAACTTAAAGGTCAACGGGGCGCTCTTTAAACGCTTTAATGGCTACAGGCCCTTTATGTACAACGTCACTGTGGACGCCTGCAGATTTATGGATAAAAAGAACTCAAACCCATTGGCTGCATATTTCTTTGAATTTGTAAAACTAAACTCTAATATAAATCACTCGTGTCCCTTTAAGGTAAGTAGTTTACAAAAATTATTTTTATGTAACTTAATCATAATTTGTTTATGTAGCATGACTTTATCGTGGATAAACTGAGTATTGCTACAGTTAACCATCAAATGACAAATGTTTTGCCTTTCCCAGAAGGCGCATACATGCTGGAGACTCATTGGATTGCCTATGACATTGATCGAGCGGTGGTTAAAGTTTATGGTACTCTATTCTAAATAATGAATATACATACATAATATTACATTATTTTTGGAAATTAGTTATTAAACTACTAAACTTTGTATCCTAATTAATAAATTTGTGCTTGTATTACCAATTGACCCATTAAGTTTTCTCAAAATAGTGCTTTTCCATTTGGGTGTTATCATAAATTATGGATCTCTGGGCTATATACAAATCCACACAGCTATACATTTTTGAACTATCAAAAAGCCAAATGTATATTTAATTGCATTTCTTTATAATATAATTTAATGGTAATGGTTTTTAAATTAAAAATACAATTCCAAATACAATTTCCAAACTAAAAATGAGCTTAGTTCTCGTTTTTGCTTTATCTGTTCAAGATGAATTCGAATTTTAGCAGGCAGCTATTTATCTTATTTGTAATAATTTGCATGGCTACAAAGGTATTTATATATTATATATGAAATAATATTTTGTATATATGAAATAAAAAATAAATTCAATATATATTTTAAGATTTCCTCGAAATTTGAATTTTCCAATGTCAAGTGTACGTCTTTGGATACAACATTTAATGTCTTTGAATATTGCTATTTAAAGTCGGTTAATCGAACCTACAAATATGTATCCATAAAAGTGAATTTGTTAAAAATACCGATAACAAAAATCAGAGTAAGTACACGTGTTATTATAATAGTTCTTTCTTCCTTATTTTTCTATTCTATTTTTATATTTATTTTCCCAGGTAACTGGAGTACTTTATAAGCGATTTAATTACTACAGACCGTTTATGTACAATATGTCTATAGATGCCTGTAGATTTTTAAGAAATACCGACTCCAATCCGATAGCAAGATTTTTTTTTGGATTTTTGAAATACTACTCAAATATAAATCATACGTGTCCCTATGATGTAAGTGTAAGGATACATATATTTATTATTGGTTATTAATAAAAATATATATTTCAGCACCCTCTCATTCTAGACAAACTACCTGCAAGTTTTGTCAACCACCAGTTCACAGTGGAGTTTCCTTTCCCGGAGGGGGATTATCTTTTTGAAACACATTGGATTGCATACGATGTAGATCGGGCGGTCGTTAAATTTTATGGCACCCTTTCGTAAGATTTTGATATTGTATTTGCCGTATAAATATGGAAATTTATAGTTTGAAAACAAACAAAATATATCAAAGTCATAAATTTGTATAAATGTTAATGTAACTTAATATGATTAATGTTCTTTTAAGGAAATTTTTCTTTGTTTGGAAAATAAAGAATGAACCCATAGTTTTTCATTCGTACGAACTATATGACAAATTTTATTTTAATTTATTATCTCAAATAGTGTATTTTAAATTAGTTAATAGTTAACAGTTATAAATGTACTCACCCTCTTTGAGGGAATCCCTTCCGCCGGACAGCGCACCCACTGGCAAGGCACCCGTGGGCGTCAGACCCTTCAGCTGGAGAACGCTCTCCGATTCCTCCCTGGCAAATATTTTGATTATTCAGCTAAATTCTAAAAATAAATATACCAAATGTGTGGATAATGCACCTGAGAATGGAGAAGACGCGCGACATCTTGCCAATGGCCCGTATCTTATTCCGTATTATCTCTTTGCGCAGCGCCGACATGGAAGCTGCGAATTGAGGGCTCGATTAGACGGAATTTCGCTGGATCACATGCGGGGGAATGTAATGGAAAGCAGCCGGAAAAGTCGCTGGAAAGCCGATCAAAGCTGCGCAAAGCTATCACTAAGCTTTTCTATCTTTTAGCGGTGGCACTGGCGTTGGCTGAGGTGTTTTTCTTTTTTTGTGACAATGCCATTGACATTGGAATTATATTTGGCGGCGGCGGCGTTGGCGGTGGCGTTGGCGTTTGCATTTGCATTGACATTGCTTTTGGCTTGGGCCTGCCCTTAACACGTAGCTTACCTGGCTTACTGGGCGTATTATTGTTATTGTTATTATTCACGTTCGCCGGCACGAGCACAATTTTCTTACGTAGCTCTTTTGTTGGATTTTTCGGTTTGGATATTTGTTTATTTGTTGTGTTTTTTGAGTGGAAAGTTGTTTGGTGTGTTGGTACATTTTTTATTAAGGGTGGTGGTAGTAGATTGCAGTTGTTGTATTTTGGTTTTTGTTTCGGAAAATATTTTTAATAGAAGATTAGTTTGTAATTCAAGTGTGTCCGTATTTGCCCACAACAACCAAAGCACTACGACATTTACACACGGATATAATATGATTCTATAACCCCGAGGCCCAAACTTACCTTCTTCCAGCTCATCATCGGGTCCAGCCACCAGTTCGTCGTCCGAGCAAATGTTCAGGATGTTGACCAACATCTCGGTAACCTGGTGGATATTAAGAATAATATTTATTAAAAATAATAATAAAAATAAATGGTTCGCGATGTCCAACTAACCTTCTCGCCCACGAAGGGCAGCGACCATGTGAAGACGTCCATGAAGTTGGGCAGCCAGTAGGGATGCGGTGAGCAATTGAATTGGCGGATGTTCATCACGTTGTTCTCGTACTTGAGCACAGCTGCCTTTTGTCAAATGCGTTCGTATTGGTTGACAAATGAGCGAGTGCCGGAGGAAGAGACGGTTGATCGAAAGGGGAAATAGGGCAGAGATATTACGAACGCAGCGCGAATTAGACTCGCACCAGCTCGCAATGCAGCCAAAAAGATTTCGTTATTTAAAAATAGCAGCAAAAGGAAAGAACAACAACAGCCAAATAAATAAACATCCCAGACAGGGACAGAGAATCATAGATAGAGGGACAGAAACGTAGAGCGAAGAGTGGGCAGAAGGGAGGGAGAGATCATACCTTGTTATTGTAAACATCCAAATAGTTGGGGGCGGAAAAAATAGTGATCAGTGAGGGGAAGCCCGTAACCTGGTTCTTCCGATACATGCGGTACCTAGGAAATAGGTATATCAGTTAAAGTGCAGAGAAACATATACAATAAAAGAATAAAACAGTAAGATACTAAGTAAAGTATTGTAAATTAGGAAATACAATATGTTCAAAATATATTTTTACTAATAGTTTAGATAATGCTGATTATTTTGTATTAAATATATATCCTCACCCCGCATCCTGAGCCTCGTGGGCCCTGACTATAGACAGCAGGTTGTTCTTCTGCAGGAACTCACAGCAGGCCGAGTAGCTAAAGAAGTATGAGCATCCTCGCACAGAGTTGTGGGAGAAGAACTCGTTGGTCTTCTCATTGCCAAAGTCCTCCAGCGGATCGGACCAAAGGAGATCGCACATGGGACCATAGGCCGGTGGTTCCCTAAAGCGATTCAGCTGGGGAAAATACGTAAATATGTAGGTGCATTTTGGGAAACCGTAAACATTTCAGCGTGGCAGTTGTTCACCAAATTTATTACCGTCTTGATGTCGTCGAGTGTGAATATCTCGGGCGACAGGCCGCCATGGATGCAGAGGAACTGCTGGTTGAGCAGAGCGGCGAGGGGCAGGCAGTCGAACGCCTCCATGCAGGCGTCGTAAATACTTTCCGAATATTTGATGATGCCTTCAAGCACAGAGAGAGATGTAATGGCGGAATTAGTGAATGGAGGGAAATGAGCACCATCAGAGAGATTTATCGCATGCGGCCGCTTTTAAAATCCCATTAAACGCATTTGACAACAACCGTTAAATGACAGAAGCGGTTCGGTTTTAATATTTCTGCGGTTCTAAGATCAATAGGAGTCAGATAGATATTTAGGCAGCGTTAAACATTATGGCCCTAAAATGTTAATTGGAAATTTCTGGTAGAATTTTGAAACGGATATTAAAAATGGACAATTAAGCCTTTTATCATATCGAAAAACAAGAAATAAAGGGCCAAGAGTCTCCAAAACTTAATTTATAGTTTATAGAGATTGGCTTTCTATTTTACTTTTTAGATTTTTATGGAGTGTGTTTTTTGAACTTACATTCCTGTTTGAAGGTGAAGTACTCTGTCAGGTGTCTGCACTCATGATTTCCTCTCAAGAGGGACAGTGTGGTGGGGTAGGTTATTTTCAAGGACCACAGATATAGAACGCACTGAAAGCAACAAATATTTACTAGAAATTATAAATAAAACAAAAGATTTTATAAATAATCTTAAGTGCTGTCATCCGAGTTTTAGTCATGACATGTAACGTTTCCTCAAAACTCACCTCTATGCTGAAGTAACCTCTATCCACATAGTCCCCAAGGAAAAGGTATCTTGTGGTGGCAGGTGGTCCACCCACCTCAAAAAGCTTAACCAGATCAAAGAACTGTCCATGAATGTCACCGCAGACGGTTATAGGTGCCTCCACGTCGATCATGTTCTTCTCCTCGCGCAACAGGGCTGCTCCCTCGGTGATGATCCTCAAGGCCACGGCCTCCTCGACACGTCCCTCCAACAGAAAGTGCTGACGCAATGCATCGAAGTTGGGCTTTCCAGTTTTGGGATCATCGTAGACCTCCGACATGGTCAATTTGTGGGTGGGTGGTAAAGGCACATCTACGTGTGTTCATCGAAAAATATTTAGTTAGTATTAAAAGCAAATATTTATAACGAAATGAATTATAATGGGGGAAAAAAAGCACAGGTCTTGGGAAGAATATTTAGAATTCTAAGAAAATATTTAGAAAAGGTACACATTTTACTGTCTTACAAGATTTTTGATTATCATAGGTCTGTCCTGTGAGGAAAGGCACCTCTAATGAGATCAAAATCAAAATACGTCTTAATAGACAGAAAGATCAACAAAAATGTAAGAATTTAAAACAAAATATTGGTTTTACATATGAAGAATTATTTCTTGTGTAGTGGGGTGCATTGATAGAATTATAATAAACATTGCTGTCTGATCGCGATGTGGGTTAACGAGCTGCTGCAACTTAGCGCCAATATTCGGTTTGGCCGCTTTTCTTGGCCCGCCAATAAAGAAAACCCAAAATTCAGCCAGATGCAGCCACATGAGATTCGTACGCTAATTACAAAATTTGACTGAGTGAATATAAAAGTCGAAAATTGATTGGCACACACAAAAACAAACAAACGTAATCACGCACACATACGAACACCAGGCCGAACGCCATTTTTAATTGTCATAATTTGGGAAAATGTTGAAAATTTGACGCTACGACCAATAAAATGTCAATGTGTTGCTGTTGTTGTTTTGTTTGTTATTGGTGCTCAAAGCTAATTAAATTTATTTTTATTGGACCAATAAACCCAGAACAAAAGGAAATGCCGCTATTACATTTTTAAGGGTTTTTGTTTCTGGAAAAAGATGTCAACGATATAATTGAAACTAGAATTGAATTTTACTACCCTAGTAAAGAATTTATTTATTTATTATTAAAGTATTAAATATTTGTTCATATTATGAGTTTTTAAAAATGTGTTTGTGATTAATGTTAAACTAAAAACATTTAAATTTTCTCTAAAAATTAAAAATAAAAATTTAAAAACAAAAAAATGACTGTGATTTGAAATAAGAAAATTAATAAGACAAAATAACAAAATGTCACTAATATAGTCTCAAAAAACTAATGCTTATTTGTACAAGAATTTCTGGAGATCCCAAAGGTTCTTTTAAATCTTCAATAACTTATTTCTAAAGGATTTTTCTCCCTAATTCGAATTTTTTCAAATGTATAGCTAAACTACTCATTTTGACACTAATGCAGTTGGTCGATACATCAGAAATCCATTGATGCATGATCGAATATCATTAAGGATACATTCGCAAAGGGGGTTTCGTGTTTGGGTTAATGCTCGAGTGGGGTCTGTACAAATTGGTTTAGATTATAGCTTAAAATTTACCATCGACCATGCGCTCCTTGGTTTTTGTGTACTGCATTTTCTGTTTGTTTCCAGTGGCGGTTGTCGTTGGGGTTTTGGTTGAACTTGTTGAGGACTTTGTGGATTTGTCTGTGGTGCCACTCTTGGATAGAGACGATTTTCTCGTCACCGAACTTCGCGTGGAGGCCGACATATTGTTGGATTATTTATTCGGCTTTTGTTTTGAATTTTTATGATTTTGTATGTTCTTTTTATTTTTTGTTGATTTTGTTGTGATTCCTTAGCTTGATATATATTTTTTAATGGCTTGATTTTTCGCTGCTGCTGAAAGTGTTACTAGCACAAGAATTTAGAAAATTATACGCCTTTGCTTAGCGTCTTTATGGACACTCATACACACAATCGTACACATACACACACACTGCGGGACACATGAAAATATACAAATATATTTAGGCAATAAATAAAATTTGTTGTTATTTTGTATAGCTGTGGACTTTCTTGTATTTTTAGCCAGGCAATGCCAATAGCGAGATAGAGACAACTTTTATTTATTATTTTCTTCACTATATTTTTGCGAACCATTCGCTGTGCTCGACACACAAAATAAATGCCAAACAATTAATATTTCAATTTGGTGCAATTATTCAGAGACATATTAACTTTTCATTAAGTCATCACATTGTTTTCCACATACGTATATATTTTGGCAAAGGGCACACTTTAATTGAGTCGGAAAATTGCTCGACACTTTGTGCTAATTACCCACAAAACAAACGCCAACTAAAATAGAAAACGGATTTAAAAATAGAATCTGAATCTGAGTGAGCGGGGAGCAAACGACAGGAACACATATATCACTTTGGTCGCACTCTGTCTGCAATTATTATTATTTTCTTGCAGATCTTTCAGGCTAATCCTTGCGGGTTTTCGTGCCTTAGTCTCGATGATTTTCTTCGTGGGACACGACACAACGCATTTCCCAAGTTGGCGCGTCGCGATTTTCCTCGAAACTGAGCGAAAAAATTTGTTTGCCAAACGATCCGCAGCGTATGGCAACCAAGACCCAAATCGAAAGCCCGAAGAAGATCGGTACAGATCGGCGGATCTCTCGCCGGATCTCTCAGGCTGCGCCCTTGACTCGCACTCTCCGATAGAAATACACCGAAAGTTATAGTGTATAATGACAGGATAGCTTAAAATAAAATATTATTTGTTTTTACAATAATAAAGCAATTTTTGTATTGCATTGTGAATTTGTTCTTTTAGTATTGGCTAAAAAAATAGTACAAAAATAAAGTAAGGTTTAAGTTATTATTTCTTCTTTTATTCAAACTGAAAACCCTACATTCGATATTAAAAATATTAGCAATGAATTTGAGACATGTAAAAATATATATTTTAGCAAAAATCTCCAAATAAACTTCTTTATTAAAAGAAAATTGTGACCAATAAAATTCCTTGCTTTTTTGTTCAGTGTAAAAACGTTACCCCTCTTCCATAGGGTTCCTGTCTCTGCCGTACCGAGCTATTTATTTATTTTATTAGGTTAATGTCACACACGCACTTTGCTCACACACTGTCTCTCCGCCTCGTTCACTGCTTCCACTTCCCCTCGAAATGCCCTTCTGCCGATCCTCGATTCGCCGACCTTCGCAGACATTTACACATCTGCGCTATGTCTCCCCCGATTCCCCATTCTGTATCTCATTCCACATCCACATCCGCTCTCAATGCTTTTCAACTTGACCGTGAGACGCATCGTCGTTGTCCGCTTGTCCGTGATATTGGGTGTGTGCGTACGAGTGTGCCTGCCTCTCATTATGTGTGTGTTTGCCAGAAATTGGGCGCCAATAGGTGGGTGTCGCTATAATTATAGTCTTGACTTTGTGCGCGCCTCGTGCAAAAATATATGCGTACTATATTTAGTCGGGTATATTTGTGAGGTTAAAGAGGTTGTACAATAGTGCCATCAAATAAATCCTTTGTGATAAAATTTAAAATAAACATATGGCTTATATTTAAATTGTAAAATAATATATATCCTTTTAAAAATAAATAGTATAATTAAGCTAAGGTGATTTCGGTTAAAATTAATGAAACAAATAAATAATATTAAAATTACGCGAAAATGTAAATAATTAAATGGTTTGTTTGTTTGTGATTTTTAATATATAATAGAAAATTAACAAAAGTAATCTTAGTACAGCTGTTTTTCGTAGAGTGTTTAAGCTCCTCCACATATCTTTAAAGCATTCTTCTTGTGGAACCAATTTCATGCAACTTTTATGCGAAGCGTGGCAATATTTTAACAACAATCTGTGTAGATATACCAGAACACACACACACACCGCACAACCAATTCACAACTTGTTTGTCTGTCTTGTCAATGTTGTTTGTCGCGATGGTCAATTGATATGTATGGCGGGTGAAATGCTATATTCCACCAATAGCTCCATAATATATGCTCGGAAGAATGCTCTCTGGTGGAATCGGGTTTGCAAATGCAATTGCCAAGCAAAGCCAATGCACTCGCAGCTGCTAAAATGCGCATTAATGGCTGTCGTCGGATTTGGATTGCGGATTTTCGATTTTTTGGCAAGGAGCAGAGACGATTTTACTTGGACGCCCACGCAGAGCAACGAGAGAGTGAGACAAAGCGAGTCGAGTCACACGACCACCGCAGACTAGAAAGAAATACTTTCCGGTGCTAACCAGTGGGTGGAATTGTGGGTGCTTTGGGTATATGGGGGCCGCAAGGGGCAGGTAAGTGGTCGGTAAGGGGCTAGCAAGGGGTGGCCTAGGGTGGGCGATGAGAGCATTGCATTCTCGTCGCGACATTTTGGCAAATGCGCTGACAGCCCGACCCAGTCCAGCCCTCTGTCCTTCTGCGAGTATATTAATATAAACGCTGCCCCTAAGGGGTGTTTCAAACTTTTAAATATATAAAAGATGGTTTGGAAAAAATATGATCAGATCATGTATGGAATAGCCTACGACGATGAGTGGGAATTCTTTAAAATACTGTGTCCCTACCAGAAAATAAATAAATTGAACCCTCCTGTGAATAGTTCTATCATTTTATAAAAGAGTTTACCCTTATTGGATAATATAAATATTATTACAAATATTGTTAAAATATATTATTTTAATACATAAGTAAATAAAAACAAACATAAAGTAAAATAATAAATATTTATCCAAACTTTTTCTACCAGGTACACTAACGTCTAATTCTTTTAATAAATTATTCTATATATTTTCTAATATCTGCTTGTTTTTATGGCCGAAAATATCTTTGGCAGCATATTTTAAACGCAATTAAGAGGCGTCCCAAATTCAGCAGCCAGGGAATTGCTGTAGTCATCTGGCCGAGATTAAGTGGACGACACTCGCAATTGATTCACCTCTAAATTATAAAACTAGCAGGATCGTACCATTTAAGTCAGACCAATGGGTCTGGTGTGTGGCATTTGTTAGGAGATTTGCTTGAATAATTTGCCAGTCAAGTTGAGTCAAGTTTTTCGCATTTCAGCGCCTGACACTTTGAACACCCGGTTCGTCATGTCGGCATGTCACAATGTCTTCTGGCCGACGCATACACTATATATTTTTGAAAATAGCAGGATGCCAATATAACCGCAATAGCCAAAAACACGAGTATCCCAAAAAAAAAAAAAAAAAAATAGAGCCAGCAACCGGTCAAGTATTTTTAAAGCAATGTTTTTTATGCTCGCACGCAAACTCAATTGCTTGCTTCCTCTCTTTTTGCCACATAAACAAAACGCCACTGAAATAAAAAGATAATATTGACACGTAACGCAAACATTTCATTCATTGTTTGAACTTTTTTCTTTTTGTTTTTTGTTTTTGGCTCATCCTATTTGTTGTTGTTTAGTTTTCGATCTTTTCACGGCTGCTGTATAAACAATTCATTTGAATTATGTGACCACAGTGGCTGTGCGGTTATGTGTGAATGATGGCCGATTTGTGTGTTATTCAGTGGCCAGTAAAATGAAATAATTATAACTTCACTTCCTCAAGCATTAGTTAATTAAATTTATTGTTATTGTAGAATAATTTACATCAAAGTAAGGCGGAAAGTTAAGGTGTCAGCGGCGAAAAGCTTAGCCAGTTCAGCCACCCAAAAAAGCTTTTTATAATGTCTCAAATTCAGCTGAGTTTTCCCTTGGAAAAGTGTAACTTAATTTTTTTTAATTTCTACTGAAAAAGGTTTACAAGTTTAAAAAAAATAATATTTCAATAGGTCCTTACTTTGATGAAGTATTTTTGCCTATAATGAAAACTTAACCTGCCCTCTATAAAAATATTTTTTAATATAATCTTAAGATTTTTTTGTTAAATAATTTGTTTATTATTAGCTCAAAACTATTATAGATAGAGAACGTAAATATAATTCAAAAGATCCTTTTCTTTTCTGCCTTGTCATGTCTAAAAAAATATATATCGGTTTTTACAGTTCCTTTTGTTTTTCTTGTGAGTGCACTGTCTTCCATTAAAACTCTTCATGTCTGCGGCTGCCATTTTACAAATTGATAAACTTTACAGTTATCATTGTTTATGTATCTTTCCGGCCCAGACCTTCATCCCCTCTTAACCTTTTGGCCCTCTCTTACCCCTTTCTGCCCATTTAGCCCTCGTTTTCATCATTGTTTTCCCGGCTGCCTGCCAAACATTTGCCAAGCGAAAAGTTTTCTCTTCTTTTTATTTTTGTGCTGCTCACATTTGTTTGCTTGGGATTTGCCAAAAACAGAAGAGCCCCAAAAACGAAGAGCCCCAAAGCAGAAACTTCAAATATAAAAAGGCAGCAAAAATTTTTATTGAATTGATTTATTGACTTACTTATTTAGGCGCTCAACGCTCATAGATAAGCATTGTCCTGCTGAAACCTTTTACCCAATTTTCTTTGTTTTCGTGCTGTCAGTTGGCAGCAATAACAAGGGCCCAGAATAAATATTTAGTTTTCATTTATACAATTTTCCTCAGTCTCGGCCTCAGTCCCGGGTCATTCCCGAGGGCTCATTTCGTGTTTAACTTTATCTTGGGGGTCAATGCCAGTCTATAAAATTGTAGTTTATTGAAAAATATCCAATTGCGTGTACCTAGTCATTTAAAATAATTATTCTTTTATATAACAAAGCATATTATTGATTTGTATTAATTCACATTTTAATTGTTTAGCTCTTGCAGTATTTTAAATAATTAACAATAAATGCAATTCCATTTTAAATAGCTTTTAGTTTATTTTTAAATATTTTATCTATTGAGTAAATAGTTATTTATTTTCTAATCCCATTCCCAAACATTTAGGAAAGATTAAAATAAATTTTAATGTTTGCGAAAACATTTCCTAATCTAATCCACCGAAACTCAAAGAGATAATCACCTTCCGGCAATGGAAGAATTTTAGTCAATCGGTGATTCATAAATTCCACGGGTAACTTTTCCAGGACTAGGTCGTCCTTAAGCAAAAAATATTAAAAAATATATATATAAATAAGACAGTCTATTTACCATATAGGGACAAGAATGGTTAATATTGCTATACGGCGTGTACGAGTCGTAAATAAATTTAGCAACAAGATTTGACTTTGGGTTGTCCAAGAACTTGCATCCGTTCACTGTTATATTATAAAGAAAAGGCCTATATCCATTAAAGCGTTTCCACATTACTAAGTTAACCTATCAATAAAATATATAAGTTTATAGAGGTTATATTAAATTTATATTTCTTTACATACCGTCAATTTTGCAAAGGGAATTTCATTCAACTTAATTTTGCCAGATAAATACTTGTAGGTTCGATTTACTGATTTTATGTAGCAATATTCAAACTCGATAATGTCCTTACCATAGGAAGTGCAATTTACGTTCGTAAATTCAAATCGGGAATCAACCTTGAGTGAGATTGAGCTATAAATTCTGATGCGGTGATTAGATAATTAATAGTATAACTTACTTCAATGGCAAAATACAAAATAACTAGAACTGACATCAGCGTTAAGGCCTTAATGAACATCTTGTTAGACCTGTACTAGAGTACTAATATTATGTTACCGAATTTATTTTACTCTCCCAAAATTCAGCTCAAAATATTTTATTCGTCACAAAGGCCAATTAAAAATAGCTCAGTCACTGAGAACGTAATTATCAGGTGTAAATGCATTTTTAATTGACGATTCGTGCATATACTTACCTTTTGTTTAAAAGGAAATTAATATTACAATTTTTGACTAACGACAATTATAATTCTAACAAGATGGTTTTTTATTCCAGGTAAATTTTAAGTGAACATAGTAACTCAGTTATGATGCATTAGTTTTTACTAGTTAAATTTAGTTGTTTACCTAACATTTATGAAACAGTACAATATATTTTGGAGCTTGCAATCACAGATCCAGAACGAATCCACAGGAATTCAAAAAGATAATCGCCTTCGGGAAAGGGAAGAATTTTGGTCATTCGTTCATTCATAAAATCAATGGGAAGTTTTTCCACATACATATCATTCTAGAAAAATGTTAACACTTTTAATATTGTATATTAGCATAAAAATATAGGATACTTACATTGAAAGGGCAAGCATGATTAAAATTTGAATATCCCACGATTGAATCGTAAGCAAATTTAACAACAGGACTCGATTTCGGTGACGCTAAAAATTTGCATAAATCCACCGTTATATTGTAGAGAAAAGGTTTATATCCATTGAAGCGCTTCCACAGTATTAAATTTACCTATTATTTATATTAATAAGTGCTAAAAGGATTGTAATGTTTTCTTGATAACTCAACTTACCTTCATATTCGATAGAGGAATCTCATACAATTTAAACTTTCCCGATAAATATTTATAGCTGCGATTTATAGACTTCAGGTAGCAGTACTCAAACTCACCAATTCTCTTCTCATAAGAAGTGCAATTTATATTTGTAAATTCAAAGCGAGAATCGGCCTTGATTAAAAAATAAGCAAAATATATTTGTTCATAATTCAGATGAATTATTTATAATTCATAACTCACTTCTATCGCAAAATACAAAATGACCAGAGCTGACAACAGCGAAAACTCCATAATGGACATCTTGTCAGACCGATACTAGAGTACTAAATATTTCTGAATTGAATTTATATTCATCATCACAAAGCCCAATTTAAAACAGCTTAAGCATCGATAGCCACATTATCAGTTGGGAATTTATCAAAAATAAATAATTATACAAACTTGAGTGGTTTAGTGAGTAGTACTGTTGAGTGTCATATAGAAATTTGGCGACAGGGACAGTAAGTCAACAAAAAAAAGAAAATAACTGGAACTTACAAACTAAATTTGCAATCTTGAAAATATGTATCAATATAATTTATACACAAAGGCTTTAGGCACATCTAAAAACTTGTTTAATGAAATGAATACAAATTTTGGCGATTAAAAACTAACAATTTCTATAATCAGCTAAATAAAAATAGATTTACAAATGCCTAGTCATTTTTATGATATTTAGACATATATATCTTTATTGTTATATCTACACCTTCGGTAAAATAAAAACTTTTTGACAATTAATAAGTCCAAAATATTTCTACCTTTACAAAAATAATATTTTTTTTGTTTATTATAATTTAAGAGTTCTGAAACATTTTTCTTGTTCGTTGTTTTATATAACATTACTACAAAATATTATCCTTATCTTAAGAAAGCGTTCCATATATATCAGCCGAAACAGTAAGAAAATTGTCAATTAGCCAGTGAATTTTTACAAGAGTGCCTGGAGGGACAGGAAGAGCCCTCGTAAGCCGATCATTCACAAAGTCTATGGGAAGCTTGTCCAAAGTAACCCCATGCTTAAAAAAGGAACATTTAAATACACTTTAAATACAGTACTTAAAAAATAAAAGGGAACTTACATTGATTGGACATGTGTTATTTATATCAGTATAATCCCGTGTTGTACCATATACGAAGTTTGCAACAGGGTTTGATTTTGGATTTCCCAAGAATGCACAGGTTTCGAATGTGATGTTAGATAAAAATGGCTTATATCCATTGAATCGTTTCCAAAGCCCTAAGTTCACCTTTTTTTACACCAAAAAGTTCATAATTAAATGATATAATGCTTTTTTCCTCTTACCTTCATTTTGATTACTGAAAGTTGATAGACATTGAACTTCCTGGAAATATATTTATAAGTCCGATTGATCGATTTTAAGTAGCAATATTCATATTCGCCAAACTTTTTATTGTAGGATGTGCATACGAAGTTTTTAAACTCAAATCGAAATTCTGTCTTAAATTTTAAAGGAGATTATGAAAATATAAAAGGCCTTTTTTATATATATAAAAAAAAAAATACCTTTCAAACAACGCTGCTTATTACATGTAGACAGAGTCATCTGGGTTGTGTGCACATCTTCAAACTAGATTTATGTGACGAAAACTAAATGTTGTCTATTAAAAACTGAAATGGTTTGCATATAATCAGTAAAAGACAATTAAGAATAGATTAACCAATGCTTTGTCAATTTAACATTATTGGGATACAGATATCTTTATAGTTTTTTTTTTTTTTTAATTTCTATAATTTAAATTGACGTTTAATGAGTCAATGAGTTATACCCTTCCAGGGCATTATAATTTTAGTCAGAAAGTTGCAACGCAGTGAAGGAGACAATTCCGACATTGAACTTTCCAGAAATATATTTATAGCTCCGATTGATCGATTTTAAGTAGTAGTATTCAAATTCACCAAACTTTGCATCATAGGATTGAAAAACAAAGTTAGTAAACTCCCAGCGGGACTCGGTCTTTAGTAAGAAAAGGGTTTACAAATATTTTATAGTGTTAAGAAAATAACTACGATTAAGAAAAAAAATTTATTAATATATTTATTACTCTAATGTAATGTCCTCTTAGGCACAAGATTAAAGTTGAGTAAGGAAAATAAAATAAAAAGATTTTCAAATCATAAGTCATTTTTATAATATATAAATGTTTTTATTTTTAAAACTCTATTGACACTCGGTAAAATAAATGAGTCGAAAATATTTCTATCTTAACAAAAATAATATATTATTTATTATATTTCAACAGTTTCTGAAACATTTTTACTTGTTTGTTGTATAATTTAACCTTATTCAAAATTATTATCCTTATCTTAGGAAAGCGTTGCATATACATCAGCCGAAGCAGTAAGAAAATTGCCAATTAGCCAGTGAAGTTTTAGAAGATAATCGCCTGTCGGAGCAGGAAGAACCCTCGTAAACCGATCATTCACAAAGTCAATGGGAAGCTTGTCCAAAATAACTCCGTGCTTAAAAAAGTTAACTTTAAATGCACTGAATTTGAATATAAAAAATTAACTTACATAGAACGGACATGTATGGTTTATATTCATATAATCCCGTATTGTCCCATAAACGAAGTAAGCAACAGGGTTCGACTTTGGACTTCGCAAGAATGCGCAGGCCTCAAAAGTGATGTTATATAGAAATGGCTTATATCCATTGAATCGTTTCCAAAGCGAAAAATTCACCTTATTTTTTACAACAAAAAATTTCTTAAATTGATTATGGTATGGGTTTCTCCACTTACCTCCACTTTGGTTATTGGGAGTTGATAGACATTGAATTTCCCGGAAATATATTTATAGCTCCGATTAATCGATTTTAAGTAACAATATTCATATTCACCAAACTTTTTATCGTAGGATGTGCATACGAAGTTGGTAAACTCAAATCGAGTTTCTGCCTTAAAATTGCAAAAAGATTATGAAAATTTAATAAATCTTTTTTCATATCGAAAAAAAAATACCTTTATGACAAAGCTGATTAATACAAGTAGGCAGAGCCATCTGGGTTCCATGCACATCTTCAAACTAGATTTATGTGACGAATACTAATTTTTGTCGATTTAAAACTAACATGGCATGCATGCCATCAGTAAAAGACAATTAAGAATAGATTATTTGGATATAGATATATTCATAGTTTTTTCTCTACTTCCGGTACAATAACATCTAATTGACATTTAATGATTCAACAATTTGTACCAGCAAAACAAAAATATTGTAATTTTTATAAGACTACGATAGTTTATAGAATTTTGTATTTGTTACTTTTTTCGTATAAAACATTATTATTATATGAAACAGTATTAATCTTATCTTATGAGAGCGTTCCATATACAGCCACCGAAGCAGTAATAAAATTGCCAATTAGCCAGTGGATCTTAATAATGTAAACGCCCGTTGGAAAAGGAAGAACCCTCGTAAACCGATCATTCACAAAGTCAATGGGAAGCTTGTCCAAAATAACTCCGTGCTTAAAAAAGTAAAGTTGAAATGTACTGCATTTATATATGTATAAGATAAGAAATAGAAACTTACATATAAGGGACATGTGTGGTTCAAATCGGTATAATCCCGTATTGTACCATAAATAAAGTTGGCTACAGGATTCGATTTTGGATTTCGTAAGAACGCACAGGTGTCAAATGTGATGTTATATAGAAATGGCTTGTAGCCATTGAAACGTTTCCATAGCGCAATGTTCGCCTTTTTTAGAAAACAAATTCCATAATTAAAAGTTATTATGCTTACGCGCGCTCACCTTCATTTTGGTTACTGGAAGTTGATGGACATTGAACTTTCCAGAAATATATTTATAGCTCCGATTGATCGATTTTAAGTAGTAGTATTCAAATTCACCAAACTTTGTATCATAGGATTGACAAACGAAGTTAGTAAACTCCCAGCGGGACTCTGTCTGTACTTAGATAAGGATTTACAAATCTTTATAATTGTTAAGAAAATAACTATGATTAACAAACAAAATTTACCATAATTGAAAGATTTGAAAATATATTTATTACTCTAATCAAATGTGGATTTAGGCCTATTTTAAGACTGGATTTATTTAAGGAATACCGAATTTGTCTGATGAAAACAAACAAGAATAAGTAAAAGACAACTAAAAATAGATTTTAAATTCGAGTCATTTCTATAATATATGGATATTGTTATTATCATAATTCTATAGACACTTTTCGTAAAATAACAACTATTTGACTTTATATGAGTCGAAATTTTTCTTTGAATATTAAAAGAATCTTAAAAATGTCGGAAAAATACCTTTAAAACTAAATATGTTATTATTATTAGGTGACAGAGCCATCTGAGTTTAAGGCACATTTCAAACAGCACTTTATTGAATACTATTCTATTTACATAACCTTTTAGATAGGAATTGAAATTGGTTTCGCATGCTTGAGCACAACTTAAATAACAATTATACAAACTACAAATTTCGCGATAATGATCCCATAAAATTCTCATTAAAAATGCTCTCTCATTAAATTTTTGGTAACACAGTACCAAAGTCGAAAAAATGTAATCAATAAAATAAAATTTTAATGAAATTCCCATAGGATTTTTTACTTTTTAGCCATTTAAATTAAATAAAGATTATTTTACATTATTAAAGTACCATTAAGCAGTTCATTGGCAGCTGCAAAATACAAATAAATAAGAGTTCCATTAGTTATGTCAGCATTGCAACAATATTATATAATTATATAGGAATAATAAAAAATGTCATATACAAACACTTGAAAAGCAGCAATTATAATTTAATGTTGGAAAATATTTTAAGCAGAACATAATTTAAAATTTGACCGAAATTTGAATATTGTATATCCAAATAAATAAATAAGGGTGTATTGTGGTTAGAAAATAAATGCGGTACAAATACAAAATATTGGAAAATGTCTATACAGCTTTTCTAGAATTTATGAGAATGTTCCATTGATCTCCCTCAAGATTGCTCAATGTTGTGAAAAAGATGCCCTCTCAGAACGGGCTAGTCCCTAAATTCCTTTTGCTTATCCAAGATAAAATTTTACCTAAAATAATTAATTAAGATTATGAATAGAGTCGAGGGTTACATAAACGTATTAGCTTACATTTAGTAAAAATGATTTATTTATGTTTGAATCCATTAGGTTAGAGATCCATAAATCTCACCTAGGGCTACTCTATGTTCAGAATTCAGCCAATATATCCTACCAAGGTAGTCACCCTCTGGGAAAGGTAGAATTTTTGAAAGCCTCCTGTCCACATAGTCGATGGGCAGTTTTTCCAAGGTTATATCGTGCTTAAATGGACTTGGTCAAATTGAAATATTACAGAGAGTCACATGAACTTACCGTGATTGGGCATGATTGGTTGAGATTTGTGTAGTGAGTTTGTGTGTCATGTATAAATTGGCCAATAGGATTCAATTTCGTTTTTGTCAAAAATGCGCAGGCATCAAACGTTATATTGTAGAGAAAAGGCTTGTATCCGTTGGATCGCTTCCACAATGCCACATTAACCTTATTAAGATAATTAATTTTATAATCTTTCGATTATTGTTAAGTCTTATAAATACCATTAGTTTCGTCATGGGCAGCTTATATAGATTTAATTTCCCAGATACATATTTATAGCTCCGATTGACCGATTTTATGCGACAGTATTCAAACTCACAGAATTTCTTATCAATGGCAATGCAAACTACGTTTGTAAACTCAAATCTTGATTCTGCCTGGGGTTTCGAGTGAAATATATATATATATATATATATATAAATATATAAATTAAAGAATAATTTATGTATATTTGTTTTCTTACCTTGAAAAATAAATGTATCAATAGAATTGTGAAAAACATAACAAAAGGCTTCGTGTACATCTTATAGCTTTAATATTCTAAGAACAACTAATATTATATAAATATTGTTAAGTCAACTAGATAATAATTCAAAATAGCTTAGGCATGGAGCTATATGTATTCAATAGCATTTATTGTATATTTGTAATGCACCATTAATTCGGGAAATAGTGCCGCCTGATTTGTGCGAATTTATGAATTTAAGTACAGACAATAGTTTTGTTAAACAACTTTACTTTGTAAGCTTAATATGTACTTTTGTAATTGTTTTTATAATTTAATTCATTCTTTCCCCTTTTTGTTTTTAAATGTATTCTATATTCATGACATAGCTTTTAATTCTATTTTTAAACCTTGTTGCTTTAATTTTTATCTTCCTGCTACCATTTGGCAGTTAGGCAATTGAAGTAAAATGTGGAATCCACTCCAGCCAACGTTTATCTTGTTTTGGCAGCCACTTTGACCGCTGTTTGGACCCTTCGGGCTGTCTATCAATGATTTAGGATAATTCGTTATGCACATCACGTTGGCCGCATTAATTTGCACACACGATAACCCAGCAAACTGGGGTATCTCTTCCCTTTGCCCAATTTCTGTGGGCAATGCAACGCCTGACGCTAGATTTGCTTTATATGAGCTGCAAATTGGTTGCTCACGTAAATGATTTTCATTTTCCAATCATAACATTACGCGTGCCTGCACTCCAAATGCTCACCTGGTGGGAAAACACAAGCGATGGAAATGGAGCTGGGAAAGTGGGAAGAACCGTAAACATTTGCGGGACTCACAATTTGATTTTTCCCCGGATTCAAGCCGCGCTTCTGCTTCTGTTGCTGCTGATTACAATGAGGCGGCGAATTGAATTAACATATTGGCTGGCGGGCGGAATTATGGCTCTGGGAACCTCTGGATATGGCTTAAATTGTCTGCAAATAATTTTGCATTAATTCTGTCGGTGGAAGGGGGGTGCGGCGAGGGTTCAATTATTTATGGCCTCATGCGCGACTTGTTTGCCTTTGTTAATGACGAGGCGGAAAGTAAAAAGCACAAACTGCCGGCAATTGGCAGCAGCTGAAACAGGAGCCAGGATCCTACGATCCTTTGGTTTGGCTGCTCGCAAAAAAGTTAATTAAAAGTGCAATCAAGCAGCAGCCCCGGACCACAGAAGGCGAGGGAGCCACAGGGCGGGTGCTATAGACCATCAGGTCCTGAACGATGCTGACATTTTGCTTGCAACCTAGACGAGAAAAATAGACGAAGGCGATGAAAGTAATTTTCAGGACACACGAAGATACACCGAACAAATTAAAAAACTAATTGGGAAAAAGTGGGAAAAGGTATCACTTCGGGGGAAATCCATTAATCAAGGAAATATTTGTAAATGCATGCCAAAGCATTTAACAATAGTAACTAAATAGCACAAATTTTTACGGACTTTTCAGGAACATTTTCCATCTCTAACTAATAGTCCAAATATTTTGTAAACGTATAACGATTTCTAATAAGTGATAATTTTAAGACTTGGTGCATATTATATTTATTATTAATCTATAACATATTATTTTTGTGTATTTTTTTCAAGTGTATAGGTCACATGTAGCATGTTGCATATAAGTCCCCGCTCAAATACGAGCACGTCTAAGTGGGCGGAAGGGAGGCGTGCCTACCTGGCACCCCGCGTACAAATTGCTGCAATTATAGACGCCATAAATTATAACAACTTAAAGCTTAAGTAAACGAGGAGAAGTCAGAAAAATGGATAAAAAGATAAAGGATAGGAAGCGGAAGCGAGCTGGGATGAGATGAGACTTGGAAAAATGCATTTAATTGATTTCGATGAGCGTCAATGGTTTTTCTTGACAGACAATCTATTTTTTTATTGCTTCTCATCTCCGGGAATATTTCTTTGCTAGATGCGCAGATGCCAAAGTTCCCTTAATTATGATTTATAGTGTTAAGCTGTAGATGAATGATAAAAAAAACTTTACAGATAAATTTATTACGTTTTCAATTTTCATAAAACGCTGAAAGGGTATAAGTAGGGGTTTTTCTCTTTAGTAGTTGTGTTTTATTTTAGATATGTAAGTCCAGACCGCCAACGGATCTAATTAAATCTTGTCTTCTTACACAGATGCGGTTTAAGTTTAATTAAATGAGGCTTAAACGTAATGACCACGCACTTTCGGAAATTCTTGCGGTTTTTGAACTGTCAACACATCAATTAATTAACCATTAGAACCGCATTCATTGTTGGCTATGAAAAACGAAGCAGTGAGTGGCCAATCTAATGTTTGCGGTTGTCATAATTGCCCCATCACTCAAGTTCAACTACTTTTACATCGGACATTGGACAAATGAAGTTGCGTACGGCATATTGTAGCAGTTGCCAGCTGTCAAGGACGAGATCCTTTTGGCCCTTGGACCCGTACTTAATGTACCATAAAGACGACCGCAAGCGCAAATATCGAGTAATTACAAGCGGTGGCCTTGGGGTTTTGGTCGGAAATGTAGCCTCCTGAGTGGCCCTCAACATTTTGATTCGATTTCCAACTGAGCCGCGCTTGCGGGCGGCCCAATTAAAAATAATTCAATAGCGGGTTGCATTAATTCCATTTCAACTTCTTGGCTCTGACAAATTTAATAGTCTCTCACCGTTGCTCCTCCCCTTGCTACTCTGTGTGGTGTGTGTCTCGCGTCTTCTATTAGTTTGCAAATCATATTTATTTATTAATTCAAATTGCATTTGCCAGGTGGTAGCGGAGATACGGACAGATGGGCTGCCGGCAGCTGCGGTTTGTCTGACAAACGTTATTGCATCTCGAAGACAAGATATTGTTGGCAGTGAGACTTTCTGAATTTTACTCTCTCTCTGAATACATTTATTATGGCAGAATGTATTTCAATGTTTTCAGTATAGCAAAATACTAAGTTTTAATTTTAAGGATTATTTATTTGTAAGGATATTAAATTGCACCTTTTCTTTCTAGTAATGCAATTGTTTGCCTAAATATTAAAGTATCAATAAATGTTGGCCTTCAAAACCTCTGCAATTGTATTAAATTACCCAAAGCAGTAATAGTTCTCGTACTTGTTTTCAATCTCTCATAAATATCGGCCAATTGGTGAGAGTATGAGAGTCTCTTGGCATTTCAATTACGAATTGAGCTTGCTTTTCCAATTCCATTTTGGCCCTGTCTCTCAGAGATGTTCAGCTGTGTTTTTTGGCTTGTTTGCCCGGCACTCGTGTAACAGCTGCAGATGAAAATTGCAAATGAAACTTAGCCCCAGCTCAGCTGAAGTAAGCTGAAGTGGGGCCCGAAGTGCGGGGTTCCTGACGAGCCCTGTGAAGTGCATCGGGAGGGCACCCGGTCATACGGGCATCCGGGCATCCAAGTGGCTCTGAGCCGGCTTGAGGTCCTTCGGTCGATGCACAAATCAACGTTAAGTGCATGTAGCTAGCACAAACATAGCCCCCTGGCCCTCGCCGGGGTGTCAAAGTTGCATGTTATTGCATGAGCATTACTTCTTCTTCGACTTCCTCTCATCTGTGTGTGGGCTTATGTTTGTGGCTTTAAATACACGGATTCAGCTTGTTTTTACACATTGTACATTGGGGAGTAACTAAGAGGAAACAGAAGTACAAGATACAATTAGAAAACCCAAATTTAATTGCCTTTAACTATTTTACGTGTGTTGCAATATGAATGGAAAATGTGGTTTTCAAAGTAAAAATTTAAATAAATATGTACATGTTATTGAGAAAAAGAATCTGGGAATTTATGTCTTCTTTTTTCAGATGCCGCATTTAAAAAGTATTTCAAAAATAATTTGTAGAGCTTATGGAATATATAATTATGAGGTTGTATTACTAAACATTTTTAAAGCGTATTAAAATAAACTATATTTAATACTAGTCATAAAATTTTTCTTATGGTAAAAGTTTTATTTATTTTATATGTATGCATTAGCAAATGCCAGTCAGCCATGGGTTTTCTCTGCGGCTGGCCCTATTTTATCGTTTTGGCCAAAAACTTTTCCCAGCCATCTTAGAGCTCTGATTAATTGCATTTCAAGTGCCTTGATTGGGGGCATGTGTGTCTGTGTGTGTAGGGAGTCAGAGGCTAGGGGCGTTGCAACCGCAAGTGCGAACGAGCCAATTCATTAGCACCATTCGAAACAAAATCCGAATTAACCCAATCTGCAGCCGTGGGTCGTCCGGGCAAGTCGGAAACTCACTTTTAAAATTGCTCATAAACTTTTTCAATTTCAGAGGGCACAAAATAATGGCAAAAGCCCTGCAACCGGAAAACAGGAAAAGCGGAAAAACAAGCAAACTTGTCGGAGTGCTTAACCAACATGCTGAAAATGTAGACATCAACCGCACCCGAAGCGAGTGCGCGGCCCCAAATGAAGTGGAGCTTCTTGTGGGAGCCCCTGGCCCTCTAAAAAAAATAAAGAAAATCCACCCCCCTTTTGGATCCGGATCCCGATTCCAATCCCACTGCGGTACCGATTTTATGCGCAATGCGTGCTTCGCCTTGCATGGCAGGAAAAAAAAAGCAAATCGAAGATGGAGTGGAATGCCAACAATCGGCTACAGAATCGAGAAAACAAGCAACCGAAGGAAAACCATACGCAAGAGTCAATTGTTTTTCAGTCTCTTGGGTTAAGGTCTGCCGCCGAGGATTGTGGCTAAAATATTATTGTCATACCATGATGGCGCAAATTTATTTCAGAATAAAGTTGCTTTACTAATTTTGTTAGACTTTAATGCAATAAGAAACTACTTAAAGTCAGTTGGGCATTTAATCTGTTAGCTTAATTTCTTAAATCAATATTTGTGAATAGTTTGGAAGCTAATTTAATTCTTAACTTTTTAAACCAAAACTTGTAGTCTACTATTCGGATGTTGCGAAATGTAATAATTTGCATTCTATATGTAAATAACTTCCCTTTCCTTTTCTTAAAATAAGCTTGGAAGCAGCGTAAGTTTTCAAAGATAATAATAACAATAATTGTAATGCCTTGGGGAATAAAAACCTACATTAATTATGAAATTAATTAACTTCAATCAAGTAGTTTTTGGTTCGATTGTTTGTGCAAATTTAAATCCCCCAGTTTATCATCACTGCATCATCATGCTCTGCCCCAAGCTAACCGAAGTTCTGGCGCTTTTTCCACTTTTCTGACTGGTGCAACTTTAATGCTCTACACCTTTTCCATGTGGCAGCGTCGTACACTTTTGATGGGAAAAGTTTAATAGCTTTCGACAATAAAACTTCACCTATTATGTAACAAAGCCCAGAACAGAGCAGAACGCTTACCGACGCCGTCTCCGATGCCTTTCCTTCCATAAACCCCCGAGTGCCAGTCGATCGACTCGTCGACTAATGGAGAGACAGCCAAAGAGTCGGTACAGTAGTCATGCACTGGAATAAATTTTGAATAATTCTAGGGAATTAAAAGTAGTATAATTTAAATGTAATATTACTTTGACAGAAGTAAAAAAAATAATTCTTAAGGAGCTTTAAAAGGACTATTTTCTATATCAACTATTTTTCATGAATTGAACTATAAATCTCTTTCAGTGTGGTAGTTGTAGCTCGCCTACAACAATACTTTATTGGCTGCTACAAAGAGGCACTGAAATAGACTGGTAGTAGGTGGTGTTTGGGGAGCGAGGGGTCTTCATTACCATGCGGCACATGAGAGGCCGATGCCCCCATTCCCAGTCCCCATAACCCCGATAGTACTCCCCTCTTTTACCCAGCGCTCCCATTGCCACTCCGCAATCCCAATCCCATTGGGGTTTTGGCTTTTATTGCGCGCTGGCTCATTGCCTTCCAATATTAAATTTCAGCTTAGCAGCCGGGTTAAGGTCGCTTCCTGTTGGCCAACACCCGCTGTGAGAGCACTGATAAAAATAATGCTTTATTATAGGATTTTCTGACGCAAGAATCAATTCTTCGAAAATGTGTTTTATAACCCGTGTTTAAATATTTTGTAACACATTTGCATAACACATATCAAGAATTTTCTTAAAGAGATATTTATTCGTTAGGTATTTATTGATATACCAACAATTATCTACAGAATAAATATTTTGCTTGAAATGAATACATGTCACTAGAACTTTATCCTCAGTGCACGTGCGGCTAAGGGTTTATCAGTGTGTGTTTTCGTGGGTGTCGGGATATCTTTGACTTTGCATCTGGCCATGTTTACTTTGGCGCCTCGGTGAATGGCTCTATTTCCTGCGATCATGAGAATGCCCATGCATATAATTAAATTTTTGGTGAATGTTTATTAAAATTGTTTGCGCCGAAAGTTTGCGTTCACTTTTTAATGAAAAAATTGTTCCGTATATCCGTAGAAAGTGAGAGCTAGTCGAGGATAAACTTTTTTGCTGCCAAGTCACTAATGTTGTTTTCCCTTTTCGCTTTTTTTTCCTCGTTCGCGCATTAAAATACTTGGGCTTTACTTTTTGCCTGATGAAGGAAACAATTTTCATTGCAAAAGGGAAAGGAAAACGTGGAGGAGCGGAAAGAAAAAGAGAAGTGCAAAATTGATTACCATTATAATTGTAAATTGTTTTCCAAAGTCGACATTTGAAGTTATTCCCGCAAATCCCCCAAGATTCAGTCTTTCGGAGCGGGTAAAGTATTCAATTCTGATTTCGCATAGTTCTGGGGAAAATTCAATTTCGTCAACTCATGCGTTTAATAAGCTTTTCCTTTCTGCGCTACTCTTTTCAGTTTTTTTCTTTTTCGCTTTTTTTTTATTTATGAAAACGAGACCTGGAGACAGTCATCCCTCGCCAGACCCTGATCCACAAGAATATCCTTTTAACCCATTTAAGTTATCCATGCCTCGCAGCTGTCACAGTCTGGCGATTTGGGGTCTTTTGTCTTTGGATTTGGCCCCCAGCTTTACCCCCCTCCCCTTGGGTCGAAGGTCAGCTCCTGTCGGACGTGCACACACACCAGCAAACACGCAAGCCGAGTGACACCCACACTGCTCAGCTGTTACTGTAAAATTTATTGTTTCCCAATATATGCAAAATATCTTAGATATTCTTGGCTTGAGTCTTGCGACTGAGATATACCCGTACATATATAAGTTTTAAGACTAAACCTAATGAAAATCATGCTTTTGTAATTTACTTTATTTATGTTCGGAAAATACTTGTATTTTCTAAAATCTATATAACTGTGGAAATATATATAATATCTGTGATATAATGAACATAATGAAATAATATGAAAATATTTTTTTACCTTATTATAGACATTTCAATTTTGCAAAGATCTTTGGTACCTTTATGAAATACATATAATAAGAATATTATACAACTTAAATACTTAAAAGAATCTGAAAAACTCGCCTTTAAATGTATCAATATACCCGATGTATCCTCTGCAGAAGATGTACACATACAAATTTTGTGAGGGAGCAGCGCATTTCCCGCCATCTACGTGGAAACCCTAACCCATTGAGTGTCTGTATTGTGGTTGCCGCAATTGAATGTGTCCTGTTATTGCTGCTGATGCGGCTCCTGCGACTCCTTGGCAGCGGCATTTTGACACAAAATGTTAAATTTGTCCGTCAGTCACTGGGGAAATTTGGTCCTGTTCGAGGGTTTCCTTTGTGGATGCGGATGCGACTGGGGCAGGGAAAAGTCCCGACACACACACGTGCTCCTGATGCGAGTACAACGGTATCGCTGCAATGCTGCTTCTAACAAAGACAAACATATTTGCCAAGCCCCAAAACCGAAAGCCCAGTCCCTTCTTTATCCTCCTGTCGCTTGCCTTCTGGAGTGGAGCAACTTTACACATTTGGCAGTTTATTTATAGCCCAGCAACCGTTTCAGGAGCTTCAAGTTTATGCGAGTGCAATATCATGAATTAGGGCAACTTTTCGGAAATTTGCAAAAGTTTAGCCGACAGACGAAGCCATACAGTCGGCCATAAAAGAAGCTTAAACTCTAGGCTTACTGCGAGGCAATCGAAATCACATAGGATTAGTGCAGACCACACTTGAGCTGCAGGAGAAAAGTTTTGCAAGGTTATTTATTTGGGGAACTGAATCGTTTTCCTAGAAAGGATCTAATTGTTTAACCATTGTCCTTCTAAGAATAATGTAAACACTCATCGGTAAGACAGTAATCTAAACTAAATATGGTAGTGCTCTATTTTTTCTGACCAAATAAAACCATTAATGTATAATTACAAAAAATTTTACTTTATTTTGGAAACTAACAGAAATGTTTTTTTTAAATTGGATTATAATGAATTTTTATATTTATTTTTTCTGCATAAACAATCTGCTCGTTAGACGTACAATCGAAATAATGCTGTTTAAAGAGTCCTTGCTTGAGGGAGAGAAATGCAGATAGAAAAACAGATATGATTACTTGCGATAATTTGCGCTATTGTTGTGTCTGTTTCGATTTCGATTCTGCTATTTGCAGTCGCTATAAAAGTGTTGCAATCGGTTGATTTGAATAGCTTTGAAATGGGATAGTGGTGGCTGACGCTTTGTTTTTGTGGCCGACGTGTGTCTGGTGTTGGCTTACTAATTGTTTGCTCGTCTGTTCTCGGATCAATGGATGGGCCAATCTCCATGGGAGTCATGTCAGCGGAAAGCCTTTGTCTGGAAGCAACTTTACAGACATTTGGACCAAATTAAATGTTAGCCGACCGAAAAGAAAAAGTATTGTCAAAGAATACAAAATCCAATTTATTCGTCTGACAATTGTCCTGCCGATGGGATCAATATCAATTGCCTGCATGTGCAGCAGCTCTTGGACTTTATTTTACGCTTGGCCAAACCAATTTTACCATGCATTGGCTCCTTTCGATAAAGGATAAAGCCATTGAACTAATGCAAATTCGGTCAACTTGTTGTGCTTGTGCAATTTAAAAGCGTTTAACGTTTAAAAGTTGAAATCGCTTCCTATTATGATGCTATTATTGTTAGCTCGAATTTCAGTAAGCGGCTTAACTGAATTTTCCAACTGAACTGAAGAAGAATTTCCCAACAACAATGGCCAACACGCACAAAACAAATTCCAAACTATGTATTTACTTAAGGCATCAGGCATCAGATTGTGTTGCCATTGTTGTTCAAAGCCTCTCCTCTCTCGACCGTTTTGGCAAAAAATAAGTTGACACATTTTCTGATTGTTTACAAATTTGGGCAGCCATGCAGAAGCAGCCGGTCCTTGGTCCTAGGTCCTTGGGCGACACACACACACACAGAGGACCTTACCAGCGACCTCGCTTTTACTCCTTGCTCGCCAAAAACTTAATCCAAACTTTGCATAAAGGCATGTGGCAGGGATTTATATCCACTACAATATAGGTTTTTGGGTTCTGTTGGAGCACTGAAACAAAGCTTTGATTTGAAGCGTTTAGGACAAAATATATCAAATATATATTCAATGATTTTATTCAGCTTTTAAACAACAATAATACGACGTTTTGTAATAAATTAACTTTATTAAAATAACTCTCAGGATTATTAAGCTATATAAATTGATAACCATTTAATACTAAAATTATTTGTTGGCTACTTCTTTCCCAATTTTTTCCTCTGTTTACAACTATATGGGTTTTTGGGGTCCTATTTTCCGGTAGGGCTCGTGTGTGTATGTGGGAAAAGTTGGCCCGGCAAGGGTTTAGTTTTTCCTCGTCCGTTTCAAACAAAAACGCAAACATGAAAGCAAAGATTTAGTGCGTGTCGGCATGAACTTGGATTGTCTGCAGATGTATTGTTGCAGCCGGTTTGTTGGATTTTCCGGGGAGACAGTGATATGCCGGCGAGTGGGAGTTTCTTACCAGAAGCATCTTTGCCCAATTTGGTTCGGAATTTAAGCCCATGCCGTTGGCTAGGCAATGAATATTTATGGGTCTGAATATCCAGGCTATCCCTGAGTGTCTCGAGTGGATTTAGAAGCCATGGACCAGGTGTGCTGTTGGCTTTATCTCTCCGCAATGAACCATTTAGCAAGGTAATACATATCTGAAGTTGACAATGTTGGCATTTTAAAATTAAATTTTGAGAAAATTATTTTTCTGATTATAATCAAGCTTTCAATAGTCTGTTTATGGTTTCGTTACATGTTGTATAATTTAAAAAAATGTATTCCGTTCTGTAAGCTTAAAAGTTCTTGCCAAGCTCATCAAGTTCTTAAAATAGCTATCAAACTTAAAGTACAAAAAATATTATTATATTATATTAATAGAGAAAATCTGTGAACGGCAGTGGAAACACTAAATAACTTAATTCCTTGACTCACTATTGGTTAATCGATGGCAACTTATTTATTTAGTCAATGGCATTTTAAGTGTCTAAGTGTCATCGCCTCATTAACCCTGCCTTACCAATTCAAGTCCTGCACAATCTTTTCCCTATTTTCTACCCTCACCAAGTGATGTGCTTAACCCCAAGCTCATTTCGCAGTTAACCCTCCACAACTACGGAGTTGTTCCACACAAGCATCTTGTGCCATCGAACCCTTGACAGTAGGCAACATATTTTTCTTTGGCGGCAACAAAAATTAATTGGAAATCACAATCAACGAGGCAAGGCAGAGTTTCACACCTGCCAAGTATGTGGGTGTGCGTTTATGACATTGATTGCCCGCACGCACACTTGGGAACTTCGGAGCACACTCTATCGCACACCCAAAGGATTAATTAAATAATTTATATGTGCTTTTGCTTTGGTTGTAACTTGATTAAGCCCACAGCAAACACACACTCAAAAGCGCATAAGGTTCGCGCGTGTGACAGCCCCGGCAATGGCCTTTATATGGCAAGTGGCTCAAATTGCCGAACAGTTAATGATAGACAAATGTTTGGGCAATGTTTGGGCAATGTTCGATTTGACTTGGCCTGTGTGACTTTACTTATCTTGACTTGGCCCATGTCACTGACACCGAACAAAGGCTGATGCCAGGACCCTGATTAGCCGAGATAACCGAAGGGCGCAGACACGCGATAACACGTGCCAATTAGAGCCGCAGACCACCTGAAACCTTTGATATACAATGCGATGCCATTGCCAGATAATTGCGCCAAATGCCCTGCCAAATTTAGACAAATCTCTGTTGGCTCTAAGGGACCTGTAGTCATTTAAATTTCAATTAAATGTACTTAATTAACAAGCTGGGCAATTGATTTGATTGGACTGGTGATGGTGTTGATGCTGATGCTAGCCCATTCACACCTAATTGACAACATCAGGGCAAATACGTGGAGTGAAACGAAAATGGTTTTTACTATAAATAAGCAGAGGGGTTAATTAGTGAATATTTCGTCGGTACAGAAAAGGTTCAGATACTTAAATTTATAAAGAATAAATTCATATTCCTTTTTGCTTTGTTAAACAATAAAATCTCAGCCATATTTTTAGAAGAATATTTTAAAATAAATGAAAGTAGTAAAATGATTTTAAAAATCTATAAATAATTAATAAAAGTAGTAAAATAATTTAGAAATCATTATCCAATCAAGCAACGACAGCGAGTTCAATGAAGTGAATAGCAGACATGCTAGAACCACTCAATCGAGCTGTGAAACTTTCTCCAACACTTCTTCTACCATCGCTTTTGACGCATTAGTAAAATGTTGTGCAAATGAAATTTTAATCAACTCGAATGGAGGAACGAAGTATCAATTTGCAGCCTGGCCATGGCTTCAAAGGCTTAATTAAGCCCGAAACGAAAGACCAAGTCAGTGGGCACTTCCGTAGTTCACAATCCGGGGGACATTTGGCAGAATGCCGCTTTTAAAGTGCGACAGACGGATATCCGGCCGCCGTTCAATGGAGCACAATCCAAGAATCCAAGGAGGAACACAATGATATCAGGGCCAATACCGCCGAACTGGGCCACAAAACAGTAGAGGAGAATGCGCCAAACAAAACGAAACAAAAACCAAACAAAACGGCCAATGACAGTCGAATGGAAAATGACAAAACACGACTTGAAATTTGACGTCCTTCTCGGAAAAGTCAGGGGAGCTGCCATCTCGCCACCTAACTTTGCCATTATCCCCGCGCCTTTTCGCTTTTCCCCATTTCCCCAGTTCCCCTTTTGCCCCTCACTCCGTTTCTCCCCTGCTCTTTCCCCAGCTGCTGTAAGAGCCCTGAGAGCAGCAACATTGTTTTTAATATCCGCTAAAATTGTTGTTTATACAATGTCGCCGGGAATGAGTAGCATCGTTGTCGTCGCCCCCACATCTTCCTCTTAAAAACAGTATAGTTTTAGTACATCGACTTAATGAAAATCACAATAATAACATAAGCCTAATAATAATGGCAAGCTAGTTTCAGACTTTTATTTTTAAGAAACTTGTGTTAATATATTTATAAAATTAAATTTAAATTGTATGCATTTATTGAAACGGGAATTTTAACTCTAACGAATTAAAAAGTGATTTGAAGAACCTCCTTGTCAATATTTTTATTTTATTTATTAGAAAGCATTGAATAAATCTGGTAAACTCCATCGAGTGCGCACTGTGGGGCTGCACTTGTTTTTACTTGTTTTGTTTCAATTGTTGGTGTTGCTGCTGATGTTGCAGCTTGTGGTTTGCTTTTGGGGTTTGAGGGCAGCTCTGTTGGCGGTATTCGCGTGGGTTGAGCTCGGCTTGCCAAGCTGCAATAATGCAAATTGTAGTTGATTGCCCGCCCGCCCTGCCACACCAAATTGTGACTTAAGGCATTTGCATTTTGTCTCTTTCCTGCGAATATTTCATCTTAAAAAGTTTAGTGTAAAGCGGAATGGGAAATTAGGAAAGGAAGTGAGAGTGTCCTTGCGGATTAATACATCAAAAAGGGAAACCAAATACTTATATGGAGCTTCTTTCGAATTTTGTTCTTATATATCACGGAAATATTCTTAAAATTAAATACTTATTAATAATACAAAACATATTGGTTGAAAACATTTCTTAAACTTCTGTTCAGTAAATGAAAGGAGATACAGGTAAACCGTCTCTATTTCATTTTATGCTCTTGAAAGTTCGGCTCAGAACTCTAGAATATGGACGTGTCTCTAATGCAACTTTAATGTCTCAACCGACCGCAGGATGGGAAAATGTTTAAATTCCTACCGAGTTTAGTTTCAACTCTGCCTGACCCCTGAACCTTTCTTCATTTCAAACGAAAAAGTTCCCTCCACCAGCTGCAACTTGTGAAACTTTTGACTTTCGGTTCTCCTCTCCCTGGGGGATTTTATATGCAGGCTTTCCGGTAATTGAGTATAATGGTGCATTAATTATTTACAATTGTTTGAAATTGTAGAACCGAAAACACAAGACCAAAACAAAAGTTATAAATACTTTCAAGATTAATTAGAGCATTTGTTTCGTTTTGTTCTCAACTTATAGAGTTATTCGACTTTCCACTGACAGCAGCTGCCCCCTCGAAATTGAAAAGTTTTCGTTCACCAGTTGGATGATTTTTCTCCATTGAATTTCCCCATCAACACTTTGTTCAAACATTTGAAAGGCTTTCATGAAATATTTAAAGGGTTTTTGTAAGTACTGGGCATTCAATTATGTTGATATATATCTGATAATTCACAATTTTGAAAGTTTTCAACTGAATGTGTCCCTTTATTTCTATTTATTAATACTGTCAGTGAGAACCCGCTTCCTTTTGTGCGACGGGAAAATCCTTGAAATTGGAAATACAAATAATATAATATAATAAATACATATTCTTTATATATAGAGTGCAAACAGACCCCATTTATTGATCGCTGACTGCGTTTCACTTTTTCTATTGTAGTCATGAAAGGTACTTAACAATGGACCCCTGACAATCGCTGCTGTAAGTGCATAACAAAAGACTACAGGTAATTAAGACACATTTTAAAATAAATAACTAACTTTACCAGGACTAACTTATGTGTTATTTTATTTTTGTTTTTTCATTGCTTCATCTTTCTCTTCTCTTTCTTTTATATTAATGAACAGCTTTTCAAGCCAACCATTTGTTTAGCTTAGCCCTCCCTTTTACTACACTTAAGATAACTTCACACAAATTTAAATAAATTAGAATTCCAATTAAGTTAAAAAAACAAGCTTCTAAACGGATGCGGCGCATATTTAAATAGGGAACTTCTGGTATCCCCACTACGTACACATACCAAATTCCTTTTGAATGTAATTTGCATATATGGGGCGAGCGGACAAGTACTCTGGCCATATTTAACTTGAAATATTTACCAGACGAAGAGAGCTCCATTTGCAGACCGAAAATAAAAGCAAAATAGGAAAAACGTGGTGCGGCTGGAAAATTATGCAAAGTCAGCAGGAACTGGCCGAATGCTAAATTGTGTAGGCCTCAGTGCGTATACTTAATTAACTACAAGTTGGACATGTGTTCACAAAGGGGAGCCCGGCTGGCGGCTCCCTACCAGAAACCTTTGGGGATCTGAGGGAAAGTTTGGTTTTGCTCTTCGACAGGTCTGATTTTTGTAAATATTTAGTTAGGTCTGGGCTTTTCGTTACAAAACTAATTAAATACGAAAAGTTCGAGTCCTAGTTTCAAGGAAAGTTAAGTAAATATTAGAATAGGACCCAAGAATGCAATTCGGTGTCCTTTTATTATTTGCACAATGCTGCAAAAGCGCAAGGTGCACTTGCCGAAGGTCTACGGCAGATTTCACCTAGACTTCGATCCGGAGTCGAAGCCTTTGGGCAAACATTGAGACTCGACCGCAAGGTAATCAAATTTTACAGATGAAATGGGCATGGCATTGGGAATGGGTAGCTTGAAGCCATAGTCCAATTTGTCACTTGGCAGCCAGGTTTTCTCTGCATCCTTGCTCCTTTCTGGGCCTACACGTCGTATTCGCATTTTCCATTTGCATGTTGCATTGGCAGGCAAACATAAATGACAATTTATTGCATTCAAATTGAATTGCGTGTAGCCAGCAATTTCAATTTGTTTTCAGTTTAGTTTTCCATCCCTGTCGCCCCTCGGCAATCTTTTAATTAAGGAAAACTGCACACTGAAAAGGTCACCTAATTAATATTGATTATGATGGTCTTTGAACACATTTTCATCCCGCTAATGCATCCTCCATTCATGGAGATTAATTGACCGGTTGATTATCATCCTTTAACTGCTCCTATTCCCTTCCTACTTTAGCTCATTTCGAGCACTGGTTGGCTAATAAACCCAGCTTCATCTGGTCGCAGCCAGAAAAACAGCATTTCAATTGGAATTTTTTCATTTACATTTGTAGGGAATTTCCCCGGCACATGGTTGTTGAGGATGCCAGGCATTTTCCCATTCCACCGACTGGCAGTCATACACAAGATGTGTCGTCCTTGTGCCAGGCATTCCCATGCATATGTGAGTGTCATATGTCATTATTTCGGCTCGGCACTGAAAAAGAAAGTGAGATAGAGTGAAACTTAAATACATTTTATCCTTGAAGAACAATATATAAAATAACATAATTAAATTACAATTATAATGTAAATGTTATCATTTGTCTGATTCAAAAATAGAATATACTATTTTGAAATTTAAAAAAATATATATATTTTAAAGACATTTGTCGTAATTTTTATGTTGATGTTGTTGTAAGAAATTATTAAAGTTGAAGACGAACTTGAAATCTTGGCAATTATTTTCTTCTCTGTATTGGTCCCGTCTGCGAGCCCGAAAATTGAGCCTAAAATTATGCTCCAGCCTTGTTTCTTTTCCTTCTCGCAAATCACATTTCCCATTATGTTGGTTTTGCCCAATTCAATTATCTGCATATTTCATCCACTTTTGAGAATTCAATTCGATTCGATTGTCTACGAAGGAACCGCTTAAAGTCAATGTTTGACTGGCGATTGTTCAGCAATTTTTGTGCGACTAATTGAGTTGCTGATTAAAGCCAAACGCTCGCTGACTGGCAACTCAGCATGACATTCGAACACCTGCGAACAGATAAAATTCGACAGCCATTTGGGCAGCCATTTTGACTAAGAAATCCAGCTGGCTCAGACCCAAAAGCAGGCTTTGTATTTTATGTGTTTTCCGACTTTAATTTGCCTGATTTGCGCATGGCTATGCAAATTGGGGCATTAAATTATTGGCCGGACAATCAGCCAGCTTTTCCATCTAGAGCGACATAAATACCGTCAATTTATGTCAATTCGATTTGGCTGTCGCCCACGCCCACACTCACACACCCAAAACCACACCACCCACACCCACGAACATATTCACAACCAGTACATGAAGAGAAGCAGGACTAATGCCGTAATGCCTGCAGGATTCGCTGGCCATTTTGACGAGGCCTTTTGTGACCGGCACTTTTCCGCCATCGCCACCGCCACCGCCATTGCCCGCATCGATGCGTGCAAATTCAATCTGCGCGCCATGGTCGCTGCAATTTGTGTTTTCTTTGGCTGTTTAGTTACAGTTTTTTATTGCCTCGATATTTGTTATATACTCGAAGCGATAAAATCGTTGGGAGCAGGACATTAGCTGTGGCAGGATGTGCCATGGCCTTTGCTTATTTTCTTGCGGTTTGATGGTGGGCGAACTTCTACACTTGAGGAAATACTTTTCAGAAAACGGGCTTGAATTTGTAGAGAGTTATTTTATGAGGTAGCCAATAGCAACCAAGTAACATTTTTAAAGAATAATAACTAGTTTTTATATATATTTTGGAAAGAAACGTTTTAATTGCCATACCAAAGCACTCACAAACTTCCTCTAAGTGTAGTTTTTGTCGCCCATTGTGATTAGTTGGATTTTGGCTTCATGTTGTATTTATATATTTTTATTAGATTCGCAATTTCGAGAGGAGCTATTTGTGGCACGCCCACAAAGTGTGGTTGGTCATGGAGGGATAACCGGGAAAAATTCTGCGGGAAACTAGACCCGCCGGATATTACCACGTGCCGCTCGGCTTAAAGTTTACTCTCGCTTTTCCCTTCGCTGCGAAAGTTTTTTATGGCTGGCAGGGAAATTGCAAAAGGCAGCCAAATGAACGTTGAGAGAGAGCATAAAAAGCGTCATTCAAATTAAGGACATTATTCCCTTCGCTGCTGCTACCCTCGCCCCGGCATCACGACTTTCCATTTCCCCGCACCTTTGTGTCTAAAGTGCGAGTGTGTAACGCATTTAAATGGAAATGTCAGCGTTGCGGAAACGGTTTTAGCTTTCCTTATTCCACCTGCCTTTTGCGAGTTACTTCCACTGTCTCTGCTATTTTTTGACTGCTTTAATTGTCTGCAGAATGTGTGTGCGTGTGTGTGGGATAATACGTTTTTACCTTTGGCACTTGGCTTTTATTCTTCTTATTTATGCATTTCGTTCATTTATTTTTCATTTATTGTCTCGAATCATTTGCATTTTCAGTGGGAGTCCTTTGCATACTTTTGAGCTGGCACGCCAAATGTTAATCATACGCCGCGTGGTCTGAAGAAGAGAAGCAGCAGCTCTAATTGAATTGCTTACAATTGGCAGGTCAACGGCAGGCTGAGCCAAAAATTTAAATCTCGACGCGAAACGAGGCGCAAACACCTGCTTTGATCTTGGCCGTCTGATGATGATGATGGTGTTTTTCTTATCAATTGGCAGGGAATCAGGTCTGAGTTCTGAAGGTTGTTGTGTGTCAGCAAATATCAGAGGAAAATACATTTGAACTCCCACCGAAAGCAAGAACCAACTCTCCGGCGTCGACAGCGGCGGCGTGAAATTTAATCAAATAAATTAGCAATAAAGTTTTATTTTCCCTGTCACCATCGCAGGCGCTCCGGTGTTGCACGTTGCGTATACGTAATGCCGAAGTGTGCTTTTATTGGCCGTCAGCTTTTTTTTGCGAGCCAGTTCGAGTTGTTTGAGTTTCAGTTTTTATTTCAGCCGAGCGATTCTCACTCACACTGCCCGCGTTTCAATTAACATTGTCAGTTTGTTGCGACCCTCAGTTCGGAACAAAATTAAAATCCTGGAAAGGGGATTAAGCCACACACGCACTCCTACCTTCGGCATACACATGTCAAGCTGTCGAAATGTCCATTTAATTAGGCCGAAATGAAGGATGTGATAAGGGTGTAGGATTAGGGGGTTTTTAAGCTAGTGCCACTCACTGAACCTAGCCTATTTATAAGCCTGCATGTCCCGTTCGGAATCCTTCTTTTGGGACTTTCCGCCGCTTTCGAGCCAAAGGCAAAAGTTAATTGAATTTTTGTTTTTGTTTTACTTTCAGCTTTCCGAGTGCGTGACTCTCTCTAATAGTTGGAGGACGGAGACTGGGGTGTGTGGGGCGTGCAGACATGAAACTGTTATAGGAAACACTTTGAACTGTTGCAGGGGTAACACACACACCATAAATGCGAACATAAATTGTGAGCCCCATAAACGATTTGAAGGCGCCAGAAGTTCTGCCAGCGATTATCAATACAATTTGCCAGCCTGCCAGCGCACATTTATCATTCAGAAATATGGCCCGAAACTAAGTGACAGCCCCGGCCATTTTACATATTTATGCCAGCGAAAGCACGCAAAATGCGAAATAACCAAAAACGAGTGTTCACAAGGGGTGGGTGCGTCGAACAAGTTTACCTTCACATTTGTTTCGCATACGTTTACAACTAAATAAATAAGCAACAAACAATCGGAGGACCACAACCTCGAATGCAAATACCAGGGCAAAACACACACACAAACGCACACTTCCTGGGCTCCTGCAGCAGAAATTTTAAACTCATGACGCAGCCAATTTATATGTACGAAAAAAGAAAAATATATAAACCGAACAGAAACCAAACGAATCGCATCGCATCGACAATGAATTGAATACAGCAAAATCCCCTTTTTACAAGGGCTGGCATGTTATGGAATAATTGGTACCCTAATAGGTCAATTGTGATTTATAACAACTTTTTAAAGAAAATGTAAGATTTGGATAATCATAATTAAACAAAATTCCTTTGATTTGCATGGAAAATTAAACCAGTATATTCAAAATATATATATATTTTTTTTATGTTTAATGCTTAAGGTTTTTGACTATTTGTATTTTTTTATTATATTTGTATTATATCAAAGCTGTTAAATAAAACTTTTCTTATTATTCATCAGTTTATTTATTTCAGATTAAATATTTTTACCTTATCAGTCCGTCCCCAATGTTTTTATTTGTTTTCTTCTCAATTCAGTCCATTCAATATTCGAGTTGATATTCCCATACGGCTGCTGGGCAGCCTCGCATGGCAAACCCCAAAGAGTTTTAGGAAAATGAAAAATTGAAAAACGCGCTGCGAAATGTGATGATTTTGCGGTCGGCAGCTGAACTGATGCGTATCGGCGGCTTAGACTCTGGACACAAGGCGGCGGCAAAGGGCATAAATCATGGCGTATTTATCATAAATCAAATTGAATTCTCCTCAACAGGCCAACATCGCCGCCCCTGCCCCGCCTCCATTCCGATTGGGATTGCCGGTTTGCGGATTTTGAGGGTTCGCCCCGATGTGTTTGCTTGGCGCGCATATTTTATTTATGATTTTTTTCCAGTTGAGTTGCGAATTTGTGTTGTCTCTATCTGACAGCGCTTCCGTTTCTGTATCGATTTCTGATTTTTCCTGATTTCTATTGTATTTGTTGAATTTTTTCATCGGATCAATCATTGTTTCTTACATTTTTAAGGTTAGGAGTCAAGGAATGTAAAACAGGTTAACCGACCTGACAGCCTATCGATAGTGACTACAAGACGACTGACATGGCATTATCAACTCGTTGACGGGGAAACTGATGGAAACACAAGGAGTCAAGAAGTCCGAATGGACAAAGTGATAAATGCCTGTGGAAATGGATCCGAGAAGCACTTTTCCCTGCCGTGACCATTTACACAAATTACTCGACAATTTTGAGTAGGCACTCTGAAAGCGAATATCTAGCAGTCATCAACTATTAGCTGAACAATAAATCCCCTTCAACATTTACCATTCGACTTCTAGGCGGCCTCCTTTTCAAAGGGTCAATGATATGTAAAGGTCAGCAAAGGGCCTTAGAAATCATTCAAGATATTGTGTTACATGGGGGAAAATATAAATATAAAATTGTTTGTGCTGGACTACATATATTTTTATGAATGGAATTAAATATATTCAATAATGTCGGATATTTCATAATGTTAGCATCAGAAATACAGGATAATACAAATGTGAACTGTTTTTATTTACACAAAAGCTTATATATTAAGAGGCTTATTTTTGAAGTTTTGAAAAACTCCTGATAATATTAGTACTACTAATACGTTCAAGTTATAAAAAATATTAATTAAGTCACCAATAAATTATAATAGTTTGCGGTAGAAACTCATAAAAGCTCTTGAAATATCGTTATACAAACCAGTAAATCTCCAAAAAAAAGATCACCTTCGGGAAAATTATAGACTTTAAGATTTAGTAAAAAATTTAGCTATGAAATGAGAGCTGTATTTCTTGGGATTCTTTTCCCGATTTCTTTCCCCGAAGCGACTGTCATATTGTTTATAAATTGATTATAGTCATTAAAGGCATTTGAAAATCATCTAATAAAAATTGCTCTGGAATATATTAATTTAAATATTTTTATTAATAGTCTAACGTAAGAAATCCTTTTTCCACTTGAGCTATAGTTTTATGATATAATTTTTAGTTGATGTGTTCGATTTAAAATTATTAGAAATTTATATCGAAAATGAGCAATTAAAATATTTTTTATTTTAATTTATTTTATTTTTCGTTATGAGATAAATGCTGAAATGCAGTGAATACATTTTGATAGAATATTTTGAGAGTTTAAAATTAATTTTAACCGAGTGAATTTTTTTTATATACTAAAAGTAATATAGTTTTTAAAAACACTTTATACACCTTTATATAATTGGCTTTTTAAATAACCATTAAGACAACATTATCATTACTCCTTAATTATTTTGTAAACGCTTTGTTGTATATTGACCGATCGTAACCAGTTGAATACTAAGCTGTGGCTGTACGTTCTATATTTATCATTAGTTATCGTATAAATATATCTTGCCAATATTTTTCCCAGACAGTTCACTATTTAATTTCTTTTCAATTTGTGCAGCTGTTCGAACATTTTGCTTTCGATTGGTCGGTTCACTTTCCCGCTTTTTATTGGTAATGGCAACTGCGGGGTGTATACGACTGTGAGCTACAGTTTATTCTTTATCAACCAGGGAATACTGACATTGGTATGAATTATTCGAGGCAAGAAAAAGTGGCAGCCACTTTTTGGATTTGCGGCACTTTTATTGAACATGGACCTGCATTACAAAAACATATCTTATCGTACTGTGAGGGCTTGCTGCCACCGCGTTCTCTGTAGTTGGAATAGTAACTGCTGAAAATAAACAACTATTTTTATTCCGTTCTATCCCTTTTTTTGTACACCGGCGAGGCCGTTGCGTTGCTGAGTAATATTTGTGATCGCTGGTCTGTTTAATGAATTTTTGTATTTAATGAATGAACAACATTTTTCTTGTTGCTTCCTCCTGTGTGTCTGCCTCTGTACTTTTTGTCTGCTCTGTTCTGTTTTGTTCTGTGTTCTGTGCTCTGGTGCTCTGCTCGTATATGAATTTTTATTCGCTTCTGTTTGCCAATTGATTGGAAATATTTCTTTTCATGTTTTTCAATTTGGAAAACCAGAAAACAAGAGTGCTCAGTGGCGGGGAAAAAATGCCAAAGAGGGAATGCAGCAGCACGCTTTCCCAAACGAAACGCAAGCCCCTCTCGATCTGGAATCTCGGCGGCAAAGTGCTTTTGAGCGATGGCATATGAGTTCCCGGGTTTCTTTGCCCGTTTTTGTTTAGAAAATAATAATTTTTGCCATTTTATTTTGGTGAGCTCTGGGGCCGCTCTCGACTCGATTTATGTTCCCCGGCTGCCTGACAGCTAATGTTAGCTTATAAAGCTTTAATTTATTTTGTTTTGATTACTGCGTTATTATCATGTACATAAACATGTTGCCGGACTATTGGCTTTTCTCTTATGATGATTGCTCGAGTGGAACATTCTGAGATTTACTCGGTGCCAAAAATTATGGATCTGCAATTATTATTGCAATATAAAATAATCTCTGGCCAAGTTATGATTATATTCTTTAGCGTAGATTTATATGTTGAGACCTTACAGCAGGCTGTTATTTAGGGTTGGTCTGCTTAACAGTCAGCACAAAGTTTTTTTCTTTTTTCAGGGGACTTCCCCTGTCTGTCCTCTGTTAAGCATGTCAGCATGGGCGCCAATTTTTGAATTTCCTTGGCAATAGACAACAGCTGAATTAAAATAAGATAAATTTCAAAAATAGGAAAAATGTAACACAAATGAGAAAAATAAAAAAAAAATATTTTATTAATTTAATTTTAATCATTTCCAGAAAGCTATGTTTACCATAAATACGCATTTATTAATGCCAGATTGCAGTGCTTGAACGTTGTGTTATTTGCTTACTTAATTGCAGCCATTTGAGTATAAAAAAGTACTTATTTACATACACAGAATAAACGTTTGCCATTATATTCACAACGTTTTCCGAAGCTGAAAGCTTCTGTATAAACAGCGAGTTAATTATTCGCAATAAGTGCATTTTGCAAATAGCAAACATTAACTGAGTCAGTCATTACCTGTATTTCCTGAACAAAGGAATATTGCCATGACTGGTTAATATTTTCTGCGTATGCTTAGCAAAGTTATTTACAATGTTTTTGTTATTTTATTTAAACATTTTTTATATTATTATACTTTTGTTAATACTATTGTAAGTTAATTTTACAGCGCACAAAATTACCAAATATTTATAAGTATGCTCTCAACATCCTTGTGTATAATCAAAAATTAATAAAGAAATAAATTTGAACTCGAAAGACTTGTATATTTATATATTTTATTTTTCTGCTTCTAAAAAGAAGGCCTCTGTTACTGTTTTTAAGTAACTAGCAAACGATAAGTCCGACATGACAAATATTTAACTATTACTAGTTGTAGTAGGACAAATATTTGTGAACTGTCACGCCTGATATTGCAGAACTTGACTTTTCCCCGCCAGCTTGTGTTTCATATTCCCAACGTTCGCCGCTCTCGCATGCGAGTTTCCCTTTTTAACATTTTCCTCCACGAGATTTTCCTAGTAAGAATTTCACTGGCAGTAACAGAGCTCAGTATTCTGTTCTCTCTCGGGGAGCTTGCTGAATTTCCCCAATTTGCAGACAGAGAGAGAGAGAGAGCTGGAGAGAGGGCCTGTCCGAGAGACCCACTGACACAGTGATAAAGCTGGGCCGACTGATAACAGAGAGCTGTTGGGGCTCCACACAGGTACGAGGTACTAGGTCCAAGCTCCACGAACGCTCTCTCTTCGGGGATTCTCATTCGGATTCGGGGTCGGTCGGCAGGTCGGCGGTTCAGTCGCGTTTCCAGTCCATCTTTCACCGTGCTGCGAACAGGCGGACGGACGGGGTCTCCAATTCAGTGGTCGGACCGCCGCAGTTTCATCGCGCTCGGAATCAGATTTAGATTCAGATTCAGATTCACACTCAGATTCAGATTCGAATTCAACGGCCTCCCGTGAATACTTAAAATAATTTAATTTGTATTTTAAAAAGAAATTAATATCCAAAGTTTCAGTTCGAGTGTGCGTGGCTAAAATAAATAAATAGTGCAAATATTTTCAGGAATTACTCAAATGAAAATACCAGCAGCAAGAGGCAAAAATTAATGCTTGTGCCACTTGAATGAAAAATCCAATGCCATTAGTGTGTGCAAAACAAAAATATAAATAAATGTTAGCAAATATCCGAAAATATTTGCAGATAGCCATATGAATGGAAAAGTGCTCGAGAGTAAATAGGCCGAAAGTCGAAACAGATCCACCGACCGAAAACCAAGAATCTTGGACAAACTTGTGCAGTTTTCCTTTCCTCAATGCTTTCTGAGTGCTATTATTAAAGTAATTTGTGCGACACTTGCCACCTGTTCGACAACTTTTGGAAAATACACACAGCACACACAATTTATGCAAACGACTTCGAGAAGAAAGCCGATCCGATCCCCAAACTGAGAGTGAGAGTGTCGAGAGGAGTCGTTGACCCAGCGTGTAAGTCTTTGGACCCATATTATATTCCGCACTGTTTACCTTACTCACCCCTCTGTGGCAGACTGGACCCACAAACTTAACACCTTAACACACCCGATCTTTGTTATCGCCCAGTGTTTGTCAGGGATTTAAATATAGATTTATGGCAGGCAAACATTAATTGGATTACTCGGGCAATCTTGGGACATTGTGGATGAAGATTGACCTAGACCAAGGGGAAATAAATAGTCGAGAAAAGTGACGTTTGTGTTGAGTCTTGAATTTAAAAGGAATTTATATCGCGATATACTTAGCCGTCTTTCACAAAGAGTAGGTGTCAAAAATATGAAGGTAATATGTTCTTTTAACTCTAAAATGTTTATTGAAGAATATTTGTGTAACTAGCATTACGAATTCAATTTTGTCGACTTCCACTGCTTTAAATAAGTTTTTCTATTTAATTTTAATTGTACTAATTATTATTTGTCTCTGGCTTAGCCATTTTCGGTGACACTTTAATAAATGTTTAGCATGATTATAAAATGGAATTACACTGAGCAAACAAACACCATTCTGCCCTCGAGTGTAGTTTGTTTTGACTTTGTTTATTTCGAAAATGTTGCGCCATTCCCCTTTATTTTTCCACCTTTTGGAGAGCCCTCGTTAGAAGTGCTTGAGAACTGTGAAAGCTCTCAGAGCCGATTAAGTAGCTACTGATATGCACAAAACACTTTGGCCGGTGGCATGGCTAATCAAATTAAAAAGTCATATGCCGCTTGATTTAATAACTCGGTACGGTTAGGGTATTCCCGGCATCTTCCATGCCGCAGATGCTACCGTTTTCAGTGCTGCTGCTGCTGCCGGGCAAATGCAGCAGTTTTATCTTTAAAGTTCGTCCAAATTACCTCCGAGGAAGGCGCACAGATGTGCACCCAACGTGCGGGTGCGGCTTTGTGTATAAATTTACACTTAACTGCAAAACAACGGGCTTAATTGCCCGAAACCAAATAAAACTCAGCACGCCAGTGGATTTGGCCGACTGGTCCCAGGAAGAGGCTGTGTCAGGGGAGAGTTTTAGAGTACGCTTCTGGGTACTGAGTAAACGAGGGTATTTCGAACTAAAGGATATTTCTAGTTTGTAAATTTAAGAATTCAAGTTTTACCAGAATTTTTTAATTATTAACCTAACCTATCAGTATTATTTTTCGAAGAAATTACTTTGGATACAACTGCTTTAGTTATATAAATTACAACTCTGTAGGCCAAGGTGCTTTACAAACAATTTTCATTCGTAAATAGTACAATTTGGAATCTATACGTGCCTTAAGATAAACATTTTGCGTTTAGACAACCAAGCAAATCAAAAAGTACTGAGTACCTTCTGGTCGAAAAAAGTCGGACGAGCCACTTGTAATTGTTTGAAATTATTCCATAGCAATTGCAGCAAGTGCCGCGCGCATCCTTGAACATGAAAAATGCGAGTAGCGAGAGACCGAGAGAGAGAGTGATGCCAAAAAGATGGCAAGATGGCACAATTCATGTGGGCACTTACACTAATTACAACGCCGCACCGCTCGTCATTTAAAGCGCTGCCAAAACGGCGGTGAGTCACGGGCATGTGTTCCGCACGTGTGTGCTTTAAGAATTAAGGCTGTGACGCCTTAACAACAATATATTCTATATGAAGCTGACATAGTTTTCCAGCTGCCATTGCTGCTCCTTGTGCTCTTTCATCTATTGTAAATTGACTCTTGGCAGTGTGGCAAAAGAAAGAAGATAGAAAGGGACAATGGGTCGTATGCGTAATACGCTTGACAGTTTTCCGTCTCCGTTTTCTGTCACACTGCCACACGGGGAGAAAATGGCTGTACAAGAAATTTAATATTTGATTAAAATGCTTCTCTGATGGGTTGGTATTAATTGTATAAGTTGAGAGTTTCAAATAGAAAAAAAACCTGAAGCGATAAGGAAATGAATACAACCTATTTATTTATTGACCATTTGTAATCGCCAGTGATGTAATTTAAAATTCCATGTTTCCCTCTTTCTGATTTTGGATTTTATTTGCAAATTTCTTACATCCAGAATTTTGTGTCTGTTAATTTTTCTCTGTGCAGACATGCTAGTGAGTTGCATTGTTTTTTAGACTTTTGCATGCACACTAGGGTTGCTGTCGCATTGGAATGAACAAACGGAACGCTCAAATCAAAGGCGACAACCCGCAACAATGGAGCTGAAAATGCCAGCAGGCATTGCGGAAATATAAAGTAAACTATTGTTTCGCCAGATTGCGCCAGTGTCAGTACACTGTATTGCCTGTGGATTCTCTAAAAACGTTGCGCATACGCCGCGTAACCGCTACTCACCTCTGCGACAGGGCACTGTAAGCGCTAACAAGCTTTTAATTAATTAATAATTAATCACTACCCACAGTCTAGCTCATCACCGCTGCTAGGCGGCCGAGAGGTCAGTGGGTTTGTCATTTTGCCATTGTCTGAAAGCGAGCCCCTTATCGTAATGGCCGAAAAGTTCTAATCGAGGCAATTAACGTGGCCAAATTTAATTTCCGTCCCGGCCGCTATCAGGCACAAGGCACAAAAAAATATATAACAAAAAGAAGAAGAACACGGAGCGGAGCGTCTGCGTTTATTTACAAAATATTAGTTAAGGCCCGCCATCGGGAAATCCATCATGTAAGCCTGGGATTTCTTGGTTGCATGTGTTTCTGTTTGTTCCCGGTTTTACTGTTTGCTTGGTTTAGGGATGAACTTGTTTTTCTGGGAAATATCGATAAGCTTTTTTAAGCATCTTCTTTGTAAATTATCGAAAACAAATGTGGAAGATAAATCGTGTTTTGTTGACGTGATGTGTTGTTTTAATATATATAGAAATCGAACATATTTTTTAAGTTAAATTTTATACCAATACATTAAATACATTTCGAATTATCATATATATCCATATCGAATTAGTTTTTAATATCAAGACCATCGATAACTTGTGTCATCTCTATTCTGTCTATTCCTCTATTTGTTTGCATTTCTCCTCATTCTTCAAGCCTGATAAACGAGTGGAGCTCCCTAGGTAATTTTTTGGGGAAGATTGAGGAGTTTCGTGCCCTTGCCTTTGACTGGCCATTAAGCAAATTACTTATGTTAATTAGTTTCCACGGCTAATGAGATATGGTAAGGACTTGCAGTGCGTGATAAGTCAAATTTAAAGCAAAGTCGGGGCAAAAAGGAGCCTTTTCCTGATTATCCACCTTCCGCTCCAATTTAGCCCTGTTGATTTATGATGCGGAATTCAGCCCAGGCACAATCTTAACTTGAAAGCAATCTAACAGCGCTCCGGGCTCTGCCATACAATGGGAATTCAATTTCCCTCCCCTACTCCCTTTGCTCTCTGTGAGCCCTTGATTCATCAAATTGCGTTTATTTGCCAGATGAGCGAACTGCAACAATGCGGAGATGCAACAGTTTGCTGAAATGCAAGAAATTCCTTCTGAAAATTGTATAAATAAATAATACCGAGCAATAATTGAGAGCAAGCCCAGTCTTGAAATCGGCAAATTATGTAAATAGGTCTCCGGAGGAGGGAAGCAATTTCAATTTCAATGTGCATTGAACTGCAATCGGTTAAGGAGGAGCTAATCCAAATGAATTACTGGCTTGTAGCCCTAGGTTTTCACAAAAATATTAGCCATGCAAATCCTTTACACAATAATGATATTATTTGTACCATCACATTTACGTTTAATCTTAGGCCCTTATTAAAATCCCTTTAAAACAATTTAATCGCATGCAGACTTTTGCATTAAAATTAAAAAGCATTGATAGATTTGTTAGCCTTAAGCTGTAAAATAATTAAAAACGTAATTAGCTTCGTGCAATTCCCAGCAATTAATGTATTCAAAATGCCTGCAGCCTGCAGGGTGGGTCGATTTTCCCAAAGGGTTTCAGGTCGGTACGCTGGTTGGTAATAATTTCATTAAAATTAACTTTGGTTGCACACGCCTGCGGTAGGTGGACAGAAGATTAATTACTGACTTTATTTTGACTGGGGATGTTCGACTGCAACACCGACTGGACTTTATAATTGTGTATTGACACATAATCAATAGCCTGTGCAGTTCTCTGAAAAAACTAATTAAGCTACCATGAAAAAAAATTAATTCAAATTGCAGCGTTAATAGTAATAATAACCGCTATTAACTCCAGTGCACAATATATCTTAATTTTGGGCATAATTAATGCGTGCAATTATGCTGAATTTCGTTATATGTCGTTGCCTTTTTGTTCGTTCTCTACCTTGACACACCCACATATAGGGTATATGTATATACACGCCGCACTAGGAGACGTAAGCAATCCACTTAACATGCTGGGAAATACCATTTGATCCTGCTATCCATCTCCTGGGTATTGCGTATACGCAGCGTGGGCCGCACAGAGCCTTTGGCAAACGTGTGTCACGCACATTATTGATAGGCCAACTCAATCGCCTCGGCTTGAGTTACCCAGTCTCGATTACAGCTTCTAGGCTCCAGACGCCAGACTCAGGACTCCCGGCCCCAGAGTCTGGGTTCTCGTAGCATCTGGGCAATTACGGCTCGACGGTTTCTGTTTATTAAAACGACATAATTGCGAATTGAGGCCCGCAGCTCTTCGCTGTCTTGACTGCTTCAATCAACTGGATCATCAGCGGTTCGCTGCTGTTGGCACTCTTATCGTTAACCATCAGCTACATACTTTCCCTTTTGTAAAACTTTTCAGCGGATTGACCGGGGAAAATTTGCATAAGAAGCAAAGAACTTTGGCCTCGCTGGATATATATATATATTGTAGGTTTGTTGTTTGCACGCCCCGCTCTCTTCAATTATGATTAATGACCTGTAATTAAAGCCATGAAAGGGACTTTTGTCGGATACACAAATTGATTAGAGATGGACACGTGAGTGACGGCCGAGATTAGAAGCTCGTTGAAAGTTCACTAGTCAACATGATATTCAACTATGATTGAAGCCACTTTAAGTGGAGTGGAAATGCAGATAATGTATTAAGTATATTTTTATTATATTAATCAGGCATTGAATTTAATATAGATTAATTTATAATAAGTTTATTTGAAATAAATAGTAATTTTCCTTGGAATTATCGAGAACAAAAGTGAACATTTTATTAAATAGAGAAGTTGGTTTTCAGTTACTGTTTACCTATCCCTAAAGCTGTCACATCTCCAAGTCAGACACATTATCTTTTATTAGCCAAATTGTATACACTTGAGCGGAGAACCGAACTGAGTCCGTGACGCCACAGAAGTCATTCAGCATAAATCAGGGCAGAGTCGTTCACCGAGCTTAGAAGGAGGCTCGAGTGTTTTCGCTTTTCATTAATTAAATTGCCAGTTGTTGGGTGCTCTGAGCTCCAGATCTAGCTATAGAGCACCTTCTGGACCGTCCGGATTGTTTATGTTTTGATAAGCTCCAAGAGCCGAAATCCAAAAACATATTTGGGTTAAGTGCAGGCTCTCAAGTCCTTCCTCAGGACTCAAGTGGTGCCTTGTTTTCTCGTCTCGAGGGTGCATTATGTATTGTATTATGTGCGGCCTGGCAATTATGTTGCTACCGCCCCCGCAGACCCATTAATCACGAACGTCTGAACGTCCAAGTGTCTAAATGTTTGGCAAGACAGCCGCGAGCTCCGCCCACCATACTTCGATGGCTAATTGCATACATGGCAGGCGGTTCCGGCCGGAACACGTAAACCTAATTGTAGACGTCTTGCACTACCTGATTTTGATTGTCTGTTAGCCAGACACAATGGGAAAGAGTGCGCCCCTTGTGATAATTGAATTAAAATCAACTTTGCCCTGCAATTAAACGGAGAGCAGCTAGTGCAAATCTGCTTGCAAAGTCCTACTTTCGCTGAAAGCCATTTCAATTCCATGAATAATTACAGGACGAACGAGTTGAGTAATTGTACAGAGAAAATAATGCAGTTAAAAAAGTTTGGAGCATACTTAGCTGCTACTTGTAAAATATAAAATTTAAAATGTATTCCAGCTTAAAAAATTATTATTAAAACCATTTAAGAAAGGATAAAAATAATTATACAGTCCGGTTTAATATATAATTTTCCACACCTCTAAGTGATCTAAGCAGTCAAGTTGAATTCGATTTAGACAGTAGAGCTAATAGCTTTTTATGTGTGCGTATATCCACCACTGATGTTGCCAGCAATATTTACCCGCCCTGCAATTGTTTCGTAATATTATAACCTGTCCATTACAAACTCTGGCCAGTAAACTAGAAGGTAATCAAGCGCGGCAATTAAACGCTTTGCTCTTCCAGCTTGACCACTTGTGCACACAAACTGCAGAGCAACTCCCGTTACGATTATGCCATAATCACCGAGATGAGACGGGTCGAAATGGGTGCGATATTGCAGCTGTGGCTGCTGAATTGTGGAAATTGTGGGAATGCAATGGGAAAACGGGAAAATGGTGGTCGTGGAATGCGAGTGGCAGCTGCCAGATATCCCAAAACAATGCGATTAAGCACATTACCATTCCGCTTGGCGCACTGGGCGTATGCGTAATCCACGCTAATGCAACGCCATACTAATTGGTTCAGTTAATTAATGGGAAGGGACAGGCAAGAACGATGTGTCCAATGATCAGCAGATGGCAAAGAGAGTTTCTCAAAGTTTATTTTACAGTTCACTGCGCAAAGAGTAGAAAATGTGTAAATGGATTATTAAGGCTCTTCCTTCATTACCAGCGATAGTTTACTAAGCTCACATTTCAATAGAGAAACCTTTTATGGGAACAGCTGTTTTCAGCAGCTAAACTGTAGAAACGTAGCTATAAAATACAGTATATATTTGTAATTATCTAATATTATTTTTGTAGATTGACTTGTGGCAGCTCGACTGCATTTAGCCTGGAGAACTCACCTGTTTGTCATCTCTGCATGACTAACGCTTCTATCAACGCTGACCGTCCGGCCAAAAATAAACACCCCCTCTCACACATGGTGCTGTGTAAATAAATTAAATTCAAATCTAAATTGATATAAACTATGCTCATTGGGGCTAAACAGAAAAAGGGGGAATATAAAATAGAAGGCCCGTGCTTATCGCTGCCCAAAAAATGAAAAAAAACCGAACCAACAAAATCGCTGAGGAAAGCGGGCGCCGTTGTTATGGTAGAAAGGGGAGGGGAGAGGGCGTGGCGGGCACTTTATCGCTGCTTAATTACGTTACTGATAAGCCCACATTTTGGGCAGAGTTTATTCTTTCTTTTTCTATTTGTGTTTCGTACTCTTCGCTTTCATTTGTCTTCTTTTCCCTATCAAAGGTCTGCATGTGGTTCTGTTTTTTTTCTGCTGGACAAATCTCGGCGCTTAGCTCTTGACTTTCGGAACTGCTCAGTCGAGATTTTGTTAATAAAAATTAATGGCTTCGTGATTTGTTTGGCCTTAAGTGCAAAATTTCCTTATGTGCTTAATTCTGGTTCGCCCATAGATTGTGTTTATATTGCTGCTTGTAATTTCGACCACCCAGACTTAAGGTTATACTGGAACTTGTGGTATCCCTTGTTTTCTAAGTTTGTGAAATATATTTGATTTTTAGACGATAAATATTTTAATTCAAATTTTAATTAAGGTGAAATACATATGTACAGTTTTAGTTAATACAATAATAATATACGTATAGTACCAGTCATATTAATTGATTTTATTATACTTTTTAGTGTGAATATATATTTTGATACCACACAATCTTTAATTATAAATTATCCACTTTTAAATAAAATATATAATATAAATCAGTTCGTCCAGGGTATCAGCGAATCCGTTTCTCCCAACTCCTGAATTTGTTATTCTATGCAATATTTTTATTTTCGCCTTTTCTCAAATGAGGGTTAATGGGGATAATATTGCAGATTGGCTGCTGCTGTTGGTATGCAGACAACGCCCACAGCAGACACTAATGCCGGGCTAATTATTTATTTAGCCGCTTTAATTACTTATTTATCGATTGCGCCCAAAGCGGTGGCGTATGCGTAATATCTGGAATAACCCTCAGTGGCAGGCAAACGAACAATAAAATCGCGCGAAAGTAATTTGGTTGCCAACGGGTTAGATAAAAGTCAACGACACAATGCCAAAAATAAATATAATAACTATTTATAAATATTCCATGCGTATGATAATTGATATTGGTTTGGTATTTTCGAAAGATGCGGGCCGTCGCCGGCAAATAATGATTTATTTAAACACCATTTCCCCCAGCGTTGATGCGGAAAAGTTTTGGCCCCTGATCATTGTTTATCCGCGCTGTCAGGGAACCCATTAGCCCATTCAATCATTTAATGGTTAACGCGCATAAATACCAAGTGCGAAAATATTTATTTGCCCTCATAAAACAGTGATATTGTTGCCATTATTTGGCCATAACAAAATGTTTACCCGGCGCGGTCATTTTCCAATTTCCATGTTAATTTTCCTCAGCCAATTTCAGCTTCCCATTTGCATGCGTGCATTTTCCTAAAAGGTTTCCGGAATAAATAAACCAAAATATTGTTGGGTTAATAAGGTCTGCAATGAGTTAAAATACCCTGGACGCATTTATTTTGAAATTAGACTGGGTTGTAAAAGAAATCAATTCGAGTATACATATCTGCTATCATTTTCACTCAGTTTGTTTTTGTTTGTTTGCTGGCTGACCGACCTTATCATTCTTTATGCTTGGTTTGCCCCAAATCTGCGATTTTTATGTCTTCAATTAATTTAAGCGCCAGTGCAATAAAAATATCTCCACTATTTGTGCGACCGGATGGCGGTGAGAAAATATGATAAACTAAGAGTAATAATGTCTCCGCATTGAAAAAACATGTTGACATTAATATTTCAAATTAATTGAATATTTAAATATAGATTTCTTTTAAAAATCAAAAAACACCCGTCCGAAATACTTATTTTCTCTGTGTAGTAGGGAGTATTTGCAAACACGAGTGTACCCGAGTGTGGCTGATGCATGCGAAATAGCCGAAATGCCAAAACATTCTGCATGATTGATGGGCTTTATGTCCAGAGATACGGATGCAGAAGTTTAGGGTGGACCGACGGTTGGCTGCATTTGCATACATCCAAGCTTTAGGTATGCAAATTGGCTATATTTATTAATCGAATGCATTTTGTGGTCAGCGCAAATGGACGGGCTGAAATGTTCTGGCTTGGCTCTGAATATGCAAACAGGAATTTGCACTTTTTAGGCTATGGAAAATGTTTAATTTACTCCACCGGAAGTGAGTTGATAAGTTTTACATAGCTCTCACTCGGAAATGGTAATATTTCGAGGTATAAAAATATTTCCAGCTTCTCGGCTTTATGGCAATTTAAATTTTAAATTCCGTAATTTGTTGGTGAACAATTTCAGATATCTAACTTCTCAGCTATATTTGTGAATACTCCCCGCAGCGCCGAGTGTCACATAAATCTCCCAGCGAATTTAGTTTCCGATTTGCATTCGTGTGCGTCGTCAGGTCTCCTTCTCGCACATAATTCATGCAGCTCGACAAGCCACAAGCCATAAATTTAATGTATTTTTCAACGTTGCCTTCGTCCGGGATTGTTCAGCTCCGCTCAGCGTCCTCGACCTTGTTCGCTGCGTTTTGGCATCGATTTGGCTGGCAGGCTAACCGCTTCGTCGCCAATTATGCCATTGGAGTCTATTTATAGAGTAACGGGCGCAACTCCATGGGCAACTCCAATCACGCAACTCACCTGCAGCACTGACGGGACACTTTATCCCTTGCCCTCCGCTTCCTGAGCCTTGCTGCTTGAACTTCACATTCCTTGGCTCCACGGCTTCAGCCTTGGCTGCATTTTAATGGTTTTTATTGATTTTCAGCATTGTTTTAGCAGCACACGACCAACATGCCACATGCCTCGAGGGCAACACCTGCTCTTGCACACTGAAAAATATGAAATTCTCAAAATATCTTCCAGGGATGGTGGTATCTAGATAGTGCTTCTTTTAGGATTGTGACCTTTATTCGCTAGATTTTATTGAAATATAATGTGTGACCATAGCCATCGATAAGAAAAAAAAGGCGACATGGCACCAAGTAGACAAACTTTTAAACAAAAGAAATTGTTTAAGAAAAACTTGAGTTTTAAAACACTAAAGAAACCTAAAACTTCATTTAACCAAAAAGTATAAAATAAAATTGGCCCTATTTACTATGATAAAACATCGTTTCTCCCAGTGTCCTTCTGCTCGTTATGAGCATTCATTGCATCAATTGGCGCGTGCCAGCGAGGGCTCCCTTCCTAAAAACCTGCTAGCATGGGGAGGACACCTGGCCTAAAGACTGGGTCTGTTGCACTCGCACTTGCGCTGACATTTGGCTTGCGGCTGCTGTCCTCGTTCCGAGGCACTCCTTCAACCTCCTCCCTGGCTCCTACCACCACCTGCCCTCCTAACAGATGCCCTTCTGCTATTTAGGAATTCGCGCGCAGTTTTACCTGCGCTTTATTCGCCAAAAAACTTGGGTCTAATTGCTCCGTGCGGCTGTTTGAATAGAACTGAACCACACAATAAAATTACCTAGCAAATTACGCCGTACTGGCCTCTATTCCAATTTCCTAATACGGGAAATTCGGTTCAATTTCGTTTGGTTAAATGGAAGAAATTGAAGGCCTTTTTCGGATAAAATTATCTCAAGGTAATACAAAAACAATTATTTATGTATTGATTATATTTATAATTAGCTTATAGTTTTTTACACAAAGCTTCAAAATATAACTTTTAAATTAAAACTAGTTAACGTTAGTAGGTTTATGAAAATGTTTATCATATATCTTGAAATTTTAGTGCAAATTTAAAAATGAGTATTCTTAATAATAGTTGCCTTAATGCTGCTTAAAACCAACTGGAGACCACATAGCCACCTCCCCCTTGCTACCATAAATCTTTTATTATCGTTAAAAAGTTTTTGAAAAATGGCTTCATTGATATGTCCATGCAAGGCGAGCATTGGGTTGAACAAATCCTGGGATAATATTTTCAAAGTTTAAGTTATGCTAAGCAGACTGAAAGTAGCCTCCCGGCAGAGTGTCCATGTATCCTTGCCTGGGCAAAGGGAGTCAGAGTATAAGCCTCGACTATGGGCACTTTACTCAATTTTTTTGTCAGCACCCCATTACAGTATGTCCCGGGCTGTGTGTGTATGTCTGAGTGTGTATCGCTGTCTGACGGTGTATCTCTCACTCACTCATACTTCTGTTACATTGCCCCATGTTGCTTTGCTTTTTTCTTGTATTTCACGGAAACACTGCGAAGAAAAAATAAAGTTAAAAATGTATATTTATAAGGAAGCGAAGGGAAAGTTCAATTGAGAAATCCCTTGGCCTTCAAACAATATATTGGGGTGTGAGAAATCTTCAAAGATTTTAAAACAATAATTTCAGTGCCTACAAAACGGTTTTCTTATTAAAATAAGTAAATAACTTAATAAAGGTACATTTCAGCGGGTTTTTCTCGATGTACCACTGCTGCTTCCGGTGAGCACGCCCTGCTTATCAGCGCATTTTCAGTTGTTCCTTGCCTTTCTCCCTCGCTTTTCCATCACACCACCCACATTTTCCGACCAGCGCCACCCAGAATTTCCCCCCGAGCCCCTTTGCTTGTTTGCCTGTTTTGCATGTCATGCGCTTGTTTGTTTTTTGCCCCTGCTTTTCTTCGTTTTGTGTTTCCTTCCGTTTTCAATTTCTTTTCTACATGTTCACGTTGTAGTACGGTGCACTCCCCTTCCGCCCTCTCTCATCGTGGATTTTCTTATTTTATTTTTGCATATTTTGAGCAGTTTTCCGAATGACATTTCTGCTGGCTCATGCCGTCGAACGTGAGGAGTAGAGTTGAGACGCCTGAACTGCATCTGTCTCTATGTCAACGGGGGCACTGGTAGGGAGTCTTAGCCTGTAGTGCTTTGTGGGCCAAGGATTTCACTACGAATTAATTTGTCGCCCTGCGATCTCCTCTTCATTCGTGTCGTCTTTAATTTGAACAACTAAGCCTGGCTGGCCCAGCGATATGCAGTGTTTGATTGTCTCCGTTATTTATTTGTGGCAAACGTTTAATTGAATTCTAATCTAATTTATGGGCCCAAACACACAAACATGACAAATATTTGCCCAAAATACCCAGGAGGTGGTCGAGCTTTAATTGGAATGCCAAAGCCTCTGTTAGGAGAACGGACAATGGACAGAGGACGGCGGCCATTGGGCATCAAAGTCAACTTTAACGCATGACCTGTCAGATCGAAGCCAGTGGTGCGGCAGTAATTCATAATAATATGAGTTATGTATACATTAAATACAATAATTTATTGATTTTTCATACGAGCGTAATTCCGCACGCATCCGCAAAGTCATAATGGAAGCGGCCTGAAGATGACTTCCGCTTTGTTTGCCTCCGATGTCAATAAAAATATGTGCCGCCCGGGAAAGACCCACAGACTTGTCGGACTTCATCATAATCATCGACGAATCAAAGATGAGTTCGTGACCGACGCAGAAGTTGTGATTGGAAGGGAATTATTGATGGACTCTTGGGGAGCTGCCTAAGCACAGGCAGAAATTTTACAAATTAAATTGTTTAATTGAAATAAAACTATGAATTAGAGTTTAATAAGAATTTTAATACAACACATTTTCAAATTCACAAAGTAATAAGAAGATATTCTATGATATTCTAGTCTTAAGTTATTTTTCCATAACATTTCTGAATAATTATTATCGAACTATTGATGACTGATTTTTATTCTCTGTGTACTTAAGGAATAATAATAATTTCCATCACGCTGCCATCTCTGAGGCTTACAGCTGAGTGATTGACATGACCGCGGGGGGTCAAGGCATGCGAGGAGGTGGTCAGGACATCGTCCTAATGGCCCATTGACAATTATGGCGCTACTAAATCTTCGCCAGCAGGGACACAGCTACTAAAGTCCGAGGTTAAAGCAAGATAGAGAGAGACAGAGAGAGAGAGAGAGGGAGAGAGGGAGCTGGGAACTGAGCCAAAGCACAAGTCCAAACAAACATGCCCCCATGTCATAAGCAAGAGGACTTGGAGCTACAGGACTCGTATTTGTTTGTTTGTGTTCCAGAGGGAGCACAATAGAGGAAATGAGACGGAGGCGGGGTCCGGGATACCCGATTGAGGTTCGGCTCAGGGGGCTGCATATTATTCAATTAAAATCGCACTGCCATTAAGCTTGTACGGACAACTGTCAGTAACACGCACGCAATCAATGTCAACACGCACGCCCTTCCGCACACACACTCTCTCAACTAGGCCAAGTGAATGGCAAAGGATATACGCACGCACACACACTGGCAGGAGAGTTCGGTGCCAGGACGAGTTGCGAGTACGTTAATAGAACTTAGGCTCGCATAAATGTCAGCTACAAGATTTGATAGCCCCGGGTTAAAACTAAGTCCCTGCATATGCGTGTCTGGAGTGCTTGGATGTGTGAGGGGCGAGGCAGGATTTTTCATGGCAAGTCCTTCTCCACAGTCATTCTCTTATTCTCTTTTTCTTCCTCTGTGTGCGCCAAAAGCAGGCTGCAAAAATTTTACAAGCTGGGCCTGCTGTAAATTTATGTGTATGTGTGCAAGGACCACTGTGAGATGTGCTTAAAGGGGAGGCTGCCTGCAAGTAAATGATTTAAGTCGCATTTATAAGCAAAAGAGATTACAACTTTTCAGTTCATTAAATACCAAAGGCTTCTCTTGCATTTGAAGTGAATTTAAGACGATAAAATAAACTCAAATTTTAAGCTGTTAATACGAAAAGTAATAGAATTAGCTTCAAAGCTTTCTCGCTTATGGATAAATTATATTTAATCTTAAAGAGAATTTGAAATGATAAAGTAAATTCAATTTTTAAACTTTTAGTAGAAAAAGTAATAGAATAAGTCTCAAAGCTTTGTCTTATTATTTGCTATTGAAATACAATATTAACTATCAAAGTGTCTTCAAATTAAATATGTTGTAGAGATTGAGTTATAAATTTCATAATTATAACGCTCTCTTGTACAGAAGAAAATGCACCTTAGACTTGCTTAATTTTTCTTCAGAGCTAAGATTTCCGTTTAGTACCAAAAAATGCCTCAATTCTGTTTTAGGTGCCTTAACTTTATACAGCTTCGTGTGCACTCAGGTTGTGTGTGAATATGTCGGTATGTATTGTCGTGTTTTTCAAGCATCTAGAGCAAATTAAGATGGTGGAAAATCGGCACCGAACACCATCTTCACATTTTTCTCCTTGGGAAAAAGAGTTTGAGAGGCGGCAGTATGTATTCTGCCTCATCTGGCAACTCGACCTCGTAGCCGCATAGAGGAAAACTTTTTTGTCTGCTCGGTGCCTCGAAAGTTACCCAAACGCCGGGCTCCTCCTTGGGGGAAAAACGAGAAGAGGCGAAGAAGGGAAAGGAAAAACTGCTGCCCCTCAATGAACTTTTTCATGGGTGGGAGAATGGAAATGGAAATGGGAACGCGAGGGGAGCTGCTCCGGCGTTAAGTGGCGCCCAACCAAGACGCAGCATCAGCAGTTGCCACGCCCCCTGAAGCACCCGGACGCCCCGGACTCCCGCCCAGCTCATAGCCTGCCTGCTGGGCAGCAGATAGCAAGCTGAGATGGTGGAAAATATATATAGAGTGCAGGAGCAGAATGTTACACAGGGAAAATGAATATATAGAATTGGTTAGATTCAATTAAGTCGTTCTTTAAGTCTGACAAATATATTTGAAATATATACATACATATTATGGAAGGCCAAAGAAAAAACATTTGTTAAGGCATAAGGATACTAAGGCATATCATTTTTCCCCCCGTGTAGCACCAGCAATGTAGCCTTATTTTTACGGCTATCGTTTCAATTTTTATGGCTTAAGTTGTTGTAAATTTAGTTAGAAGTAGAGTTCAGCTCTATCATCTGCCACTCTGGCAGTCGACGAGCTCGAAGGCTCGCTCCTGGGAACTGAACTCAAGAGTTCGGCTCCGGGGGAATCGATATCCTGCGGCAACAACTGCGGGTCTGCGTGTCCGTCTGCCGTTCTATTAGCCGTCAGGCGGAAAATTTAATACTGTTTATTTACACAATTTTCCAGTTAACCAGGAGCGGTTACCTTCACTTTGAGGGTTACGTAATGCCGGCATTAAGGTCAATTCTTTAGATTGGTATCCGTCTTTAAGTAACTATCTCTCTCTTTCCTCTTTTGTGGGTTTATGGGCTTAAACCGCATAAGACACACTAGCTCACACAACACCCTCGCTTCACGTATTTCCGTTCACACTTTGTGCGTTGTGTGGTGAGGGGCATACGAGTTAACAGTACATTTGCTTTAGTATTTATGCGCTGATAAACATGGAAGACAGACCCGCCGCCTCCTAAACCCCACTCACAAACTCCGGGGGCCCGTCCCGTGCCCGTAGCCGCTGAGTACGTTATTCAATTTGCCCAAACAGACAACACCTGCGAATGCCGGGACAACACCTGTCCTCCCATCCACCTATCCACCTGACACTGGATAACCTGTTTAACCCTAGGTGAGCTACGAGTCTGATTTGTGTCCTAATTTAACGACCCCCTCAAAAAAATAGGTTGCTGGCCAACGAGAAATGCATTAGCCTATGAAATTATATACGACCAATACTGAGTTAAAGTTGACTTTGAATAGAAACAAGAAGGTCTATTAATATTGATGGGACAATCGCAAAAAGTTTTCACAAAATTCATTCATCGATTGTTGGCACAATGATAAGGCCTTTAAACAAAGTGAATTATTTAAACAAATATAAACAACAATATTTCAAGAAATTGTAGATGTCAGGGAATTTTGATATCATTGCAAACCTTTTATAAACTGCCTCTTCTACCAGGGCTTGTTGCTAGCCAGAAAGAGCTTTAGATACAAGATATTTTTATCGGGGTGTCATATCGCTAGAATTTGAAATTAGGGTTAATATACTCTACTAAGGTCGAAGCATTTAACATTTTCTATAACGGGTTTCCTTTAGTGGATTATAAATTAAATTAAATAATATACCTTAAGAAATAATTGAAAAATAAATATTAAGATATATAAATCTCGCTGACTGTAAAATGACCCCCATTCATATTTTTTTCGTAACGCCACCCATAAATAAAATGTCAAGCATATTGTATGGCTTTTACATTTTTTATTCTGTTCACCAGTGGCATTTAAAGATTATACCTGAAAACATTTACTGGATTAAAGGTGCCTCTTTAATTGCAATGCTCCGAAAGTATCGCTCAATCTTTATTGGGTATCCATTTATTTATTATCGCCTTTCGTTTTCAATACATTTATTCGAGCAATTTTGTCTGCTGTGGCAGGCTACGTATAAATAATAAAAGAACTCGGAAGCCGGTGCCCCAGCGATTTCCATGGGCCGCTCGGTGAATGCAAATTCGGAGGGAAGAAAAAAAATGTAGGGAGGTATGGGAAAGGAAAGCGGAAGCTAAGCTGAAAGTCTGAGTTGTCTGCACGAAGAAAAATTCAGTTAAAAGCTGTACAAATATAAATATGACACTATATAAATTAATTTGTACTTCAATACAATATTTAAAGCCCCGCGTCATTTTAACAATAGTAAATCAATTTAATTTAAGTAATACAGACATTTTTTAAGTAAAAAAATATGATTCCGTAAAGTAATAATTGCTTTCAAATAACATTTACTAAGATGTTCTTCCAGTGTGCCGTAGTCGTATAGCATACAAAAACTTGGAAAGGGAACTGACGGCTGGGAATTGTTGCGCCATGCAATTTATGCAAAATCACGTATGCCAGAGCATAAAAAATAAAGCTCGAAAAAACTATAAATAATGCAACAGCCGAAATGCAATTGCAGATACAGCAAGCTAGGTATTTCCCTATATTTGGGAGCTTAAAATAAACATTGAGACAGGTGGGGGCGAGCGAGGGCTGGCTTCAGGTGACTAGGCAAATATATATTCGAGTTACGAGTTAGAGGGAACCCACATCCATGTCGTTGACTGCTGTCAGTCGTGCAAACATGCCACTTTGACCCATTTCCAGGGCCAACTCCCCGGCAGGCGTTAATCTTTTTTATGTGCAATACCATCCTGGGTCGCCGAGATTCAATATAAGATACTTTTCAAAGGGCCTGGCCGGGGGCGGTGTGCCGTGGGAAATGGCAGGAGGAAGGAAAAGCAGGCCCTTCAATTTTATTTAACATTTCGGCTGTCATTTGGTCCTGAGTGGCACTTGGTGTTGGCTTTATTGGGTTCATCAAATGGCCGACAGCAGCAGCAGCAGCAGCCACCAGTCAGTGGCAGTCGACATATGTGTGGCCCCACTTGAATAGTTGCCATAGATACTGCGGCAAAGTGGTTTCTGGGATGGAGTCTGCCACTTTCTAATAATCCAATGATTGAGCTCCATATTCACCCGCCTTTTTTCATATTTTCCTTGCAGATTCGAACGGAGGTGAGTCTGTGAATTTGACTACGGAGCCATTTGGGATTTGGGTAACCCGGAGAGCAGCGGCCAGAGCGGAGATCGGAGAACGGATTTACATTCCACTCGAGCGAAGCGCCAGAAAAATTTGACTCTAGATTAGGCCATAAAAATACGCATTAAGCTGTCTGGAAGAGATAGCTTCATATGAATTTATTGACATTTCTGTACGGTTGGTCAGTCGACTGCCCACTTGTTTGTACAAAAAACATTCCTTCGTTTGCCGGTTGCCGATGGCCGACCGACCGACCGCCTTCCTTTGTGCCCAACTGAGCATGAAAGCCTTTTCATCCGTTGCGGCTAATGTGCCTGTGGGCAGGACATGAAAAAAGTGCCAGTTCGAGGGTCCTTTGTGTGAATGCGACGACTGAGAAATACATAAATAAATTAGTTACGTGCCTTGGCACAACTTCTCTTCGGCGTAGTATTTGTTATCAACTTTTCGACTGCCAAATGGAAATATAGAAATATTTTTGGCCAAAATATTTGTACACCTTGATGGGCAAATTTGATGAGTTTGGCTTTGCGTGGGTGGGTGAGAAACGATTCAATTTATTTATTCTGTCACTTTCGTCAAGTGGCTTGGTGAATATCGTTGGGATAGGCATATTTACTCTGAGAGATAAAAAATAAAATAAGGTTTTAGTAACGTATAAAATGTTGCTATTGTATTTAGCAATAACTTCATAATAAATAGTTATACACAAAAATTGAGTTTGAAGCTGAAACGAAAACAAAATTCAGCAATATGTCTTATAATTACATTTATAAACAAAAAATTTAACGAAAAATTAGATAGGTTATCTATATTTTAAATCTTTAAACTTGATATAAAACCAATTGGTTTCATTGCTTATGTACAGCATAAATTTATAACTTTAATTCAATATTTCGGCGTAAGTTAATATTTAACCCTTTTCACCCCTCGTAAACAATCTCTTGAGCATACTTTTATTTTAGAATTTTTGAGTACCCTTTTAAAGTAATTTATTTTTGTCAGAATATGCTTACCAAACATCGTTTACACCTGCTGGACATATTTGACGAGTCCATTTGGGACACATGGTTTTGCTTACCGCATTTTTGAGAAAACTGCAGCATTTCGCAGTTGATATATGGAAGGATTTTTTACGTGCCCCTTCCCGCTCGGTGGCTGCCAGACTTAAATCACAAGCTGGACAACGCTTAACTCTGTGGTTGCGCTTCATAAATTTTGTTTATTCATTTGTTTTTGGCTCGTTGTCCTTGTCCGGTTTCGCTTTGTTGCTGCTTTGCTGTGGTCCCCACTTTTTTCCCCATTTTGTTTAATATTTTTTGTTGGCTTTTGTCTGTTGGTCAATTATTCAGACCAAAACGCTTGTGGTTTGCACAGTTGGCCGGGAAAGTGGGGCATTTAAACGGCTTAAAGGGCGTCATTGGGACGGGGCTCTAAAAGCGGAACGGAAAGGGACAGGTGAGCAGTGGATGTGGACGCAACGAAACGTGTGACTGTTGACTGGCTTGTGTAAATTGCATATACTTGGTAAGTGTGCAAAAGTGTTGCTCGCTTTTGTGCGACAGGCTGGGACAACAACACGAAACCGACTTTACATCAACAGGTGCGGTGCTAGGAGTTTGTGTGTGTATGAAGGTGCAGGACAGCCCACAGCAGGCAGTTCATTATGTGGCCAGGACTGTTTACCTAGGACCCTGCCCCCTTATTCACTGCTTGTCTCCGCCGGCTGTTTACAGTGGTGTCAGTCATTGGGTTGGTCACTCGACTGCAGCTCCAGGTCCTTGGGCGAGCTGCTCGCATCCAGTGACCACATCCTGTCTACGGCACGCCGCCTCGCCGTCCATCCTCGTCGGATGAGAGAGAAAGTAACAGAGAAAGGGAGAGAGCGAGAGCCTTTTACAGACTCATTGTTTAGGTCAGCACACTCCGGAAAATGTCTGTAAAATGAAGATAGAAGTTTATTATTTAAAAGAATTTTCATAAAAAAAAACATCCTCTGTTTAAAACACAATTCTAAGCCAAAAACCAGGTTAAAAGTATAACCTACTATGCTTTTTCTAGTTTACTGTACAAACTAAACATTTAATATTTTTTTTTATACAAGTTATGGATACTTCAATTCTAGTGATTTTGCCCTTACTCCAAGTGCAGCAGCACTCATAAGATTTCAGCCAGAACCAAAGCATTATAACGCCACTACGGGGAAGCCAAAGAGTTCCCTCTCGATCCTGTCGATGGCTGAACAATGCTCAGCTGGTGTTGGTATAGGATGTAGGAGGTAGGGAGAAGGATGTATGTGCGGCCTGTTGTGGGGCACAAGAAATCAAGCGTAATGAAGCCCCAGACAAAGGCACGGCTCCCCCCGGCATCCACCCATCCGGCCAAGTGGGCAGGCAGGCGAGAAAGCTCAACCATTTCATCCCATTCAAAATTCAACGAAATGATAATAGATAAGCCGCTTGACACTAACACGCTTACGCACTCAAGGAGTGTGTTTTGATTTGGCCCCGAAAGAGCATTCCACCCTTTTTCCCCCGAGCTTTGTACTTTTCCCCGGCTAAACACCGACCAATTAGGGCGGAAACATGCGCCGTCGGGATTAGCTCCGAATTACTTATTGTAATTGAACGAGCGCCAACACTACGACAGTTGTGCTAATAGGTCGTTTATCCCTGCGAAAACAGGAGCATTTAGGAGGTGACAAGTGGTCGGCAGAGGTCATCGGCATTAAATGCATAATACCGAATGCTAAGCAAGTTTTAAGTGGTCAAGTTTTAAGTGGAACCCGCCAAAAGTTTGCTGAATTCGCTTGAAAAAGCAATCTGAAAAAAACGACAGCTTAGGCAATACTTTCAAAGCAACTTTTTGTCCCCCTTTCCCCTTTCCTTCCATTTGGCCATTTGGTTTTCCCTTTGGTTCGCCTTGGCCAGCCATTTACCACCGATTTAATGGGCAAGTTGTTTACATTGACTTGACATAAATTACACACATACGTGTGCCATTAAACTAACTAGCCGCGGGTGTGGGCGCCTTCAGCTTGTATCGGTTGGTTCCCATGCAATAACAATGAAAATCATAAGCTAATTGCCATAAAAAGAGAAAATTTTAAAAGCGGAACCTTTTAGGGCTGGGCCAACGTCAAAGGCAAAGGCTGAAATCAAAAATCGCTGCAGGAAACGATGTGACGTGAGGCCTTTGTTTGTTTTGTTTTAGATTATTTCTTTTCGGTTTTTGTTTTGTTTTTTTTCCTTTGGTGTCGTGCTTCCAACGCCAGTTCAGCAGTTGCCCTTTGCTGTCCACAGCAGCAATAATAAGAATAACAAAAAGCATTTTCAGGGTTATGGGCGATGATAGGGGCAGGGCGAGAGCGAGAGGATGGGATCGAGTTAAGCTTTGTTGTTTTGGCCACAGCAACATCATTGAAATTGACTTCATTATTATTTTACAGTCTTGGCCTCAAGTCTTGCCCGGCCATCTCTGGCTGGCTCTGCTTTTTATGGCCTTTTATCAAATCTTACATTGTGGTGCTTGTGGCACGTTTTGCACTGATGGTCGTCGTGTTTGCTTATTAAAATCCATCCCCGGGCATCCTGTTGCCCACGTCTTCTCTATATATTTTTCCATGTATGCGCATATATATGTAGTTGGTATATTCAAGGGTATATAAGCTATATGGTGGCCCCGGAGTGAAATTGATACAATGCATTTTGCAACGGCCCCTTGTCTTGAGCACAGGAGATAGCTAAAGGAAGCATCCAGAGAGCTTAGTGGAAGCCCCATTAGCAGAATAGTGGGAAGTGAAGTCATTTGTCGAAACGTTGATTACAAAAATATGGAAAAGGACTTGCTCAGATTGATTTTTAGCAGTATTTAGTTTAATAAGATCAAAAATGCTGAAGCTCATGGAATATTTAAAGTCATTTATTTATTTACCAACTGATGAACTTACTTTAAAGCTAATGTATGAAGCTCTCTCAATCAACTGGTTTTTCCAAGATAAATATTATACTTGCTGGACTAGTCAGTTCATTTTAGTTCTTAAAATAAACTAAAAAAGTACACCTTCCCAATGCAGATATTTGTCGCTGGCAGTATTTTGGCCAATGCATCTCTCCATTACTCTATTGCTTTCCAATTTTCCGAGTGCCGCTTGCCACTTGTGTTTCACTTATGTGTTTTCCTTACTTGCTCGTTTTGCTCTATTTCGCTTTCATGTTTTTTTTTATAATTTTTATAATGGGGGGCGGGGGCATTATGCATATTTTTTATCGCCATTTTGGCGAGCTTAAGTCAAATGCTTTTCACTTCCGCCGCCTCGAAGCCCCTCCGCGCCCTTTGTCTTTGTTTGTTTGTGAGCATTAACGCACACACCACTTGCACATGAGCACACTCGGTGTTTTTGTTTTTTTGGGTCACTCTCAAAGCTCTTGGTGTTTTTTCAAGTGGTTTTAGCACACACTTGAAATAATTTCGTGTGTGGAATTTGCTACTGGCGGGCGCTATCAATGCGATTAAAAAACAATTACACTTGTGACATTAATGGCGCTCACACACACTAGCGATGGCACAAAATATCGTCGCCTTAAATACTTTTAATCATTTTAGTACTAGTCATAAAGATATTCATGCTCAATCCGTGGAGGCCATAAGGAACTGCACTCTTATAACCATAAATTGGAGTATTCTTGAGATAATAGTTGCGACAAAAAAAAAAAAATTGGTTTTAAGGTCATAGTCAAAGGTTGTATTAATTATTTTCATTAGGGATAAATGAGTTGCGTTATCAGTTATTCCATATTCAACACCTAGCTGCATTCTGTTATTTGGCTATCATTGAATAATTGGTATTTATGGTGTATTGTTATCGATATTTCCTTGATAAACATCCCTAGCAAACAATCGTTCGATTTCATATGTTTTCTGCACGAATGTTTACCTTTTATTTATATATTGTTTGAATTTTTTTTATAATTTTTCAGTGCGTGTCTGTTTCTGCCATCTGCGAAAAAAGCGACCGATTTGTTTACACGGCAATGGCAATGGCTGCTAGTCGGATAACCACATCAAAAATAAACAACACATTTAAAATTGATTTTCCAAAAATCAAAATAAACAAATTCCCTTTTTTCTGAATTTTGTTTCATTTAGTTTTGTGTTTTTCATTTCGGAGTTTTTATTGTTGTTTGCCTGTTGGCTGCTTTAAAGCTCTTTAAATTAATTGCCCGGCGTAAATGGAAATGGTGGGGCAGATGGGAAAGGGAAAGCCTAATGGCCAGGCTAATGGCTGGTGGCCGACATCTTGCGGCATTATTAACATGATTGCCACGAGGACCCCTCCTGAGAGTTGAGGGATCCTGAGAAGAGAAGCTTATCAATGAATCACCAAAGCATGTGATTGATGATTGGATGTGATGAGAGTCTTCGCCATATGTCTGTGTGTGTGTGTTGGTGCGAATACACCGTTCCTCTTCCCGCTTTTCCCTTATTTTCCACCCTCGAAATGTGGCTTCTCTGACAAGGATTAGGTGCCCACGCAGAATCCAAGTAAATACCAGGAATTCTGGGGAATGACAGCTCGCATATGCATATATTTGCACAAGTCTCCGTGTGCGTATTAGTCGCTCTAAGACAGATTAAAAGTGAAGAGCCTGCAAAAAGTTTTCCCACTCAGTCTCAGTCAGTCTGGAAATATACCCTTATGTCTCTAGTGTGACTACACTAGATAAGCCTTCCTGCTAATTTCATCTTCCGGTACATTAGCATAGAATTCAAATATGTGATTCACAGAAATGTCTGTGTGAAATGAGTCACTCGTGGAATTACCTCTTGTTTTCCTCAAGTACAATTCACTAAAAGTCAATAATGAATCACTTTGGCACAGCCATGTTAAGTTTCTAGGAATCTGTGAAGTCCAGGTCAATTGTCTGTCCCTAAAGGACATTATCATAAAAAAAATCCAGTAAATGTACTTTGTAAAATTGTAAGTTGCTTGATTAAGAAATTATAATCCCAAATGCCAGTATCTCTATTCACTATTCGATACTTGCATGTTACTAATAAAATAGGATTTGTTTCTTCAGTTTTTTGAACTACTTTTAATATTTAGAGAATCTTATCTAAATGCTTTGTATCTTGTCTCCGCTTTTAAATGGTAGCATTCCTTTCATAGAGGTCCCATTCAAGGTTATTTGGCCCATTGATAACCAGTTGTATCTTCGCTATCAAGGGCGCTGTGGGAAGGGTATTAACCCGTCAATATCTTTGGATTCCCAACACTTTCCTCATTCGCTTCAAGTCTTTTCTGTTTACCGACAGCAACCGCCATCATCATCAGCAGCTGCTTGAGCTTCCGCCATTTGCTCGTCGGCGGCTTCAAAAGCTGCCACGTTTCTTTGCCATTGCTGGTACTGTTGATTTTCACACAGATATCCGTATGTATATATATATATGTATACGCATACATACTCGTACAATTCCAGCCCCCGTCAAGAAATGCTTTGTCCTATATTCGGAGTAGACCAAAATGTTTACACATACGCGCGATTTTCTTTAACAATTCATCAAATGCGCTAAGCGCGCACAAAAACTTTGACACTCGACGTTTTCTGTATTTTTTTTTTTTGGACCGAGGGGGGAAGGTAGGGAAAAGGCAAAGTTTTGTGACCAGGCGTCCCCTCTCTTTGCCCCGCGCGCCCATGGCTGCCATATCAATCATCGCCCAAAGTGCGTGCTGTTAGACACCTTTGCAGAGGTAGGTGTAGGTGTAGGTGTCGGTGGGTGTGTGCGAGGCTTTAAAATATTTATTTTACCGTGTTGAAGGCTAAATACAATAACTCAAAGTGATTTGCCAAGGCAGAAAAGAGCCAGCCATTATTTGCATGTCCCCTCGTTACGCCCCCCATTTGCTTTAACCATGCATTATTTATTTGCCCGGGCGCAATTTATTTCGAGCACAATTTTCTGCAGACAATCGAGTGAGGAATTTGTAGCCGACGGTGGCAATTAGTTACCGTAATGGAATGACTGGCAAATTTAAGCCACTCGTGCAAATTGCCTAGAAAACACACACATTTCCACGCAAAATAACACGATGAGGAAACCTTAAGCTTGCTATTTTAAGAATAGTTAGCATTCTAAAAATGTAAGTAAGTTGCCTTGCTAAGAAGTAAGTAAAGACGTTTGTCGTCATTCTTCTTTAATAAGTTTCTTAAATTATAGTAAATATACATATGTGTAGGAGTTCAGACAATAATATTCATATTATGCATTAAAACAAATTTACATACTTCAAAGTTTCAACAACGAGTCAAGACTATTTGTTCAAAGTTTTTAATAAGGTTTTTCTATAAAGTATTTTTCTTACATTTATAATTTCACATTAACGCACTACTAAGTTTATGAATATTCATTATTTGATAATAAAAAACGGATTATTTTAAATCAATCTCATTTCATTTTTTATTTTTTCCCCTCTGCTAAAAGTAGCTTTTCTATTTGCATAATTATCTGCTCGGCTGGTTGCTGCACCATAATCCAAGTTCATCGTCAACATTGCGTATACGCAACGTGTGCACCGCAACACAAATATGGGCTTAACTTTGTTTATTTCCTCTGTAGTCCTGTCATTTAATTAGTATAAACAGTTTTTAGGGTCGGTCTTGTTGCTGGGTCAATAAGCTGATTTAAAATTAATTACCTATTAAATGAAGGCTAAATCCTGCCCTAGTGCGATTTGCATGCAAGCGAGTGTATCGTATATGTGTGGTTGTGAAAGTTGATTTATGTAAATTAATTAAATAAACACCTGTGGCCAGTGGCATTTCGGATATGTGAGAAAACCTTGAGGGGTGATTGCCGGCACAGTTTGCCAATTAGGATGGACCACCCGCCCCCGGGGTGTCCAGAAAAGGATAGTTCTGGGACAGTGTCTCTCGTGAGTTGGCGTAATTTGGCCCGCTCCCTAATTGCTGGGCCCTGATTTATATCGAGTGTCAACTGGAGCAAGTCCATAAATTTTTTGGAGTTTTTTGTTGTTAGCTTTTTGCCTTGCGTGGCAGCGTCGCATAAGGGCACCGCGTTGGCTTATTCCCGGGCGATAAGTCCCTGGTTTCTCGAAGTCTGAAGTCTGCCCTTGTAGGCAGTCGAGTGTGCGCATGATTTATTTTCATTAAAAACTTCTTTCGCGGCTCCTTAAACACTGGCAGGCCCCCCTTCGAAACTTTTCGCGCTTTCGCGGCGGAAAAGTGGAAAACTCAGCAGAACGATGGGGCGAAAATTTTTAATCTGCACATTACCAAGTTGCGAAGCAAAGCCCTTTACAATGAAGCCTTTGCATCGCTTATTCTCCTTCGCTCTCTCTCTCTCTCGAAAGTGCAATCATTAATTTTCAGCTTAATTTTTGGGTCCCAGCTAATAAGCTAAAAAAATGAGAAAATAATTCAGTGCTCTGCTCTGCCAAGCCCCATTCGTTGAGCTCACAAAAAATGATTGCAAATGGTTGACCTCCGCACCGAATCGAGGCAATTTATATAAGGCCCCAAAGACTAAATTCATTTGTTTGGCTGTCCCCCTGGAAATACGTGCGTGAAGTTGCACTATTGTAATGGCAGATTGCAATGCCCCGGCACGCGATCATTAGTCAAGGAGCAGAAACTTCGGCCTGACAGTTGATGAAAGTTGAATGAAACAGCTGCAAGTTGCACAGTTGGTATACATAATAAAACATGCAACAGAGAAAAATCAAAGCAATAAGCGAAATATAATTCAAATAGAAATTAATATTATTTATATAAGATGTATTTGTTAAGAGGATTTGTTTAAAAACTATTTAATAATTGGTCTATATCTTTGTTATTTCACAGCTTACTAAAACTGTCTACGTATTTGGAATTATTTTATTAATTTTAGCTTAAAAATAATGTACTCTTACTTGTCTCAAATAGTGAATTATTTGAAAGGCGAAAAAATATCTTATACACACAATCTACCCGTCTAACCACAGTGCAACTGTAAAGTGGAAATTAAAGTTTCCCCACATCGACGGGTAGATTGAAATGGCTTTGTTATCGCGAACCCATTATCGGTGCCATGCAATTAGTAACTGATTTAACTGAGGTAACGTCCTGCTCAGTCGCCCAACAACTTTGGTTTTTTTGTATCCTTCCGTTTTTCCCTCTGGAGTTTTCCGTGTTTCTATTGCGTGAGTTGTCAGGGCAATGGCAAATTAAAAGTTCCCATTTCTATTATTTGATTGCCGGGTGGGCCAAAGTGAGTTTTTATATAAATTAGTTTGGTGGCGATGAGAACACAAATTGGGAGAACTGCTCCTGTCGCCTGCTAATTAGACACGGAAAAGTTGGACTTGTCCAGGTGTCAGAGATCCGCAACTTTTTCGGGGCAATTGCGAAACTTTGATGCAGCAAACTTGTACTGATTTCGCCCCTATTGTTGTAATTCCACATCCAGACGGCATTATGGCCGGCATATATAGAGTCCATTCTTTTGGACTACTTCACTGCGACATAATTATGTGGCGGCAATTTGCATTGCGCCCTCCCTCAACACAATAACCATAAAACGCCGTAACAATTGAGCCAAAGAAACGTTAGAAACGAAGGCAAACAAAGCCTGGGCTGGGCGCAACTGTGCAGCAGTTATTTCAACACCTTTATGGCGGTGTTCCTACATTTGTTAACCGCAAGCGATCACTCGGAGAAAATGTAATGCAAATTTATTAAAAAATGAAATTTAAAACCAAAATTGAGAGTTATATATATTATATGTCAGTCTATTGCCTTGACCATCGAGTAAGCTATAGGAATTCTACCTCACTTTATTTTACAAGCTCTTTCCCCTTCCAAAAAATAATTTTTCCAGTGCAGACACACTCGGACATGCCAGCCACAATGGCTTGGCTTTCTCTGCTGGCCAATGACCAGATGAGGTGGCTCTGCGGGCACGGATAACCCCTGCCGACGGACGGACCGACAGACCGACCGGCCCGGCTGACATGCAAAACAAACGGTGTACGTGGAAATACATTTACAAACCGTAGATAGAAATCTAGAGATAAAGCAAATTGCTGTGCTACAAAATCGTTAACTGTAATTTACCGCATTTGAAATGTTCTCCGTTCTCCATTTTCTGGCCTCTCGATTCTCCAGGCAGTTATGAGTGGTCAAGTTGGTATGCAAGTCGGACTTTAATTGTATTTTCGTATTCAGCGGGCCAGACAGTTTTTGGCGAAAAAATTGCCCACGTAATTGAGGCAGTGTGGCAAATATTGGAGGGGGACTATAATGGGTAGCACTTGAGAGCCACTTGCGATCCCTAAATTAGGCTCTGAACGGCTGCCAGAAATGCAAATGGCGTCTACTGCAGCCCACATTAATCATACGCACTGTGTCCATCAACGCGTACTTAACCCGAAGTGCAATCCGCACAGCGTGGCACTTGAGTGCACTGCCGAATTGAAAGCGTGCCAGTTTCTGAGTTCAGCAAATATCGAATAATATATACTGTAGAACGAGCAAACAGCCCCCAGACATTGCAGTGGATGCAAATTAAATCCGCCAATCTCCCGGACATTTCTCACAGCCAGTGCCTGTGCGTGTCTGCCCTAGTGCAATAGGTTTGCAGGCAATTGTAATGCAGTGTCTGTCAAAAGTAATGAAACGCCTGGGCGACAGGCCTATGGGAAACACTATATTTCAATTGAAGCGGAGCAGCAGCTGGCCAGGGAATAGAATAGACACTGTGGAACCTACTAATAATTGTTTCTCTTTCAACTTGGTAGAGAATATTTAACGCCAACATTAATGTAATTTTTATACAAACTGTGACACTGCCATTAAATCTTCAGGGATTTGTTAACTTAATTAGTTCTATGACAGCAAAGCAATCTCATACTATCAAAGGAAGGCCAGAGAGACCAGTGTGTAATTTGCCACCATGTTTTGTGCACATTGCAATTAACCCCAGCAACACCTGGGCAATGTAAATTAGCGAACAGGCTTTTGGATCCTTGTGGAAGATTGTCTACCCAGTTGGCCGTGCATCTGTCGCCCCAACTCTGTGGGCTAAAATGTCAGTGCTGTTTTCTCGTCATTCGAAATTCAGCTTTCCAGTCGAAGGCACGTTTGACCCTGTTTTCTTCCACCTAAAATTTTTGCTTTCCCATATAATATGCCCCGTCAACGTTCCGAGACTCGTTCCTCGGGAAACGGATCGGTGCGCCGGCAGCCCAGCAGTCGCCAAAGCAGCAGCCATGCCTTAAATGCCCGTGGTGGCAGCAGTAGAAATCTGCCCGCAGTGCAGAAGCCCAAGAAGGAGGCCGTGACAGAAGAGAAGCCTGCTACACCTGCTCATGCTCCCGCTGCAGATTCCAAGGGTCGCAGCACGAGCGATATGTTCAAGGATATGGCAACCACGGCGGCAGGCGTGGCAGCTGGATCCGCAGTTGGTCATGCCGTGGGCGCTGGCATCACAGGTATGTTTAGTGGGCGTGGTCAGGCATCACCGGCGCAGCAGGAGCAACAACAAGAGAAGCCGCAGCAGCAGCAAAAGGAGGAGTCCGGAGCTTTCAATCTGCAGCAGCCAAATCGAAGCCACCAGCTGGTGGAGGATGGACCCTGCGCCTTCGAGCTCAGGCAGTTCCTCAAGTGCACCGAGGAGAACAACGACATCTCGGTATGCAAGGAGTTCAATGAGGCCATGCAGCAGTGCCGTCGGCGTTATAATGTCTGAGGAAAAGCAGAACAATGCAAGTGGACATAAAGATAATAGCCAATATCTTTTAAGCATGAATCCCTGAAACAAACTTATTAAATTTCTAACTAAAACTCAACAAAAGGGGTGAAATATAGAGAGAATAGTATTACAGACGAGGCCCACTAAATCAGTCTACAGAGATCAGCGTTTGAAGATTGTAAAAGTTACTTTTCATTGATAAAATGCTATTCCATAATCATTAATATACATTTGAGACAAATTTCCTGAATATTTTTGGTTTCATGAACCTCTTCAAATCTCTCCAGCAATAACTAAAAGTAATAACTTTTAATTAATTGAATTACTTTCTAGGATTTGGTTAATTTGTCCCTTTTCTTTTCTTTTCTTTATAACTCGTATTCCAACGATTTTTCACCACTGCCAATGTGGAGCCTTGGCAGAGGCAAATTAATTGGCGTTATGCGGGCAGCCATCAACAAGAACTCATCTCCTCATCGCCACATCTCTCCCCCACATCGGAGTTCCAGGCCATCCATCTTGCTTGCCGAAACATTATTGATGTTGATTGATTTATAAACATTTGCTGGGAATGAAGAACTTAGCTGGCGTTTCGGCTGGCGGGGAACAGGCCAATTAAGTTGTAGCCAAAACAATAAACAAAATGAAATTAGCAAAACCGAGTCAAATGCTCGCTCGCTCTTCACTCGAATTCTTCCCCGAAGGGAGATAGGAGAAGACGACTGTGGCCCCAGCTGCTGTCACATCTATTCACATGACAGGCCGACAGAATTTTCAACGAGCAAATATAATTGGCTTAAATATTCAAAACGGAGTGAGTGGAAATTGTATACGGCTGATTAACATGGCCCCGCAATGGCAGAGGGTGGAGGCTATGGAAATTGTGTCGAGTTTTCCCCGAAAGCAGCATCAATCAAGCGGCATTTGCAGCGGGCTCTGCTGTTCGGGTTGGCTTTCCCCTGCGGTTGGCAATAATTTAATGAAATATTCCGTTTGCCACATGACTCGCTACCAACACTCTGCATACATATGTATGTATGTGTGACGAGGCCTAATTCGAATTAGGCCCAAACTTTAGGCTGGCAGCCCGGCTAATTGCCGCTGTGTTTTCGCTATGTTTTCATTTTCATTTTTCCCTCTCCCACATTAAACAGGCCAAAAATAGTCAACCCGAAGAAGTATTGCATGCTCGTTGCTAATTAAAGCATTTCCGAGCTGCACTCACTAATAGGAAATGGGGGTTTCGTGGAAAATTTAAGTGTTCGCTTCTCCAAATACTCTTCTTGTAATTTCCTATGCGGTTTTTGCTCGCAAGTGAGCAATTAAAGAGGCTTTTGGTAATGGCTTCATAAAGTCCTTTCGCATATTTAAAATCAGACGGGAAAATTATGAGAATATAAAGGAATACAGAAAAAAAATTTCATAAGCAATAAAAATGTTATACAACTTTTTGAATAGCTTTGTGTTTTAGTATGATTTCCTTTCTTAATAGGTAACTTAAAAACAGTAGACCTCAACTGTTCGCTACTTATTTAATTTAGATTTTTACCAGTGTATTCTAAAGGGTCGCCCACTTTACTGGGAATTTTTCAAAGTGAAAGCCAGCCAGAGTCTTGTATTTGTTTTGCTTTCGAGCTTGCCGACAAATTCATTATGTGTTCGTAATTAGTGCGGGAAATGGGAAAAGCAAACGCAGGAGGCGAAAGCGAAAACAAATTAGAAATAAATTTTTTCTCCCGACCGCAGGTCCTGCCGCCAGGTGCCGCTCTAGTGATGTGCCGTGCACTCGGCAATTAGCCGTCTTCCCAATGCCAATGCAATATAAATTAGCTGGCAAAGCTGAAAAAAGGATAACCCTGAGGGTAGGCCTCGAGACTATGAGCTACACAGTTGACATTAGAAAATATAATTTTCCCCTGGGAGCCTGTTTACATATTATAACATCGAATGACTTGAAATATTTCGAAATTGAGAGATGCCTCGCAAAACTAATAGCAAAAATGGTAACAGGAGCAACCTACCCGTGCCCGTAGTTCCGTCTGGCCAGAAAGAGTCCATAAGGAGCTCGGGGGCGCTCTTTAGGGAGGTAGCTACCCAAGCGGCGGGCGTAGCTGCAGGGTCTGCAGTGGGTCACGCAATCGGAGCCGGGATAACCGGATTGTTTAGAGGAAATTCCAGGCACAGCGACCTTGTGGAAGAAGGACCCTGCGCTTTTGAAATGAAACAGTTTCTTAAATGTACCGAGGAGAATGCTGATCTTAATATATGCAAGGAATTCAACGATGCCGTTCGTCGATGCCACAAGCACTATAACATATAGTGGAACTTATAGTACATTCAAGATGTATGTGTTCAAAAAAAAAAATACATCAAAATTCCATTTGTTCCTTTTATCATTTGAGCGTAAGAAAATTAAACATAAATTTTAATATCAAGAAAAACTGAAAATAAATATCTGTTATTCAGGATTGTAACTAAAGAGCTTCCCAATTGCACGAAGGATAATAAGACTCCCGGTGCATTTCAAGGAATTTAATAATGTCGTCCTCTTTCTAATCTACTGAACCCGAGACCCTTTTTCAATCATTCAGCATTCAACCTTGTGTCTTTGTGTCCCGTTTGAATAGATTTCGGGTGGCTCCCAAATCAATTGCCGGCGGGATGTGGGTGCGCAATTAAAATGCTTTATGACAGGTCCTTGGCGTCCTTGAGCACCCCCTTTTTTTTTAACCGCTTTAAAGCGAGTCCTCGGCTTGGCTGCCATTGTCACATGCTCGCTGCTCCTTTGGCACTGTTATTTTTTGCCATTCTCAGTTAATTGTGATTTTGTTTACTGACATCCTTGTCTCTCCTGTCGCTCGACCCCTTGTCAGGGTCGCCGCTTTGTTTGCCTTTCTACTTTGTCTGTGAGCCCGGGCGCATATTTACTTAAATTTTGTTTTGTTATGTTACTTCGCACCACCCACCGACCGCTTTTCCCACTCACCCGCCTTCCTTCGCGCAATGTCAGCGTTGAACGCGCTTGTGCTGCTCGCTTTGAGCGCCTTTGTTTCGCGCTTTTGCGTTTTTCCTTACTTTACCGTTTTTTTCGGTGGGCCCCAAACTTTTTCATTTCGCTTTTTTCATATCTGCCCTGGCTTGCGCACATCAAGGCGACGACGAAGGCGACGTTGACACTGAGGACCCCGCAGAGAGTACCCTTTTTTAATTTCCAGCATATTTTCTGCAAAACCGACTCCTTGACGGAAAGACCTATGGACATATGTACTGGATAACTTCGTTAATAAAAACTGACTTAATTAGGGTTGAGGAGCGGAGTAAAAATTATGCTTACTAACTAACTTTGCCAATTTAAACTCACAAATAAATTAATATTAAAGTAATATATTCCTAAATCTTACACGAAATGAATTGTATTGGCAAAAATAATAAGTTAAATATAAAAGCCAATGAATAAAAGACAAAAAGTATAAAAAAGAGATTTTTACTAATCCTTAAATTGAAAAATTCAGGCCCTGTATTAAGTCATCTTAGCGAAGTTCGCCCGTTTTTTAGCAACGGCCTTAAACGCTTTGTCTGGCTTAATGAAAACAAATTTAATTTTTGGCAAGCACCACCAGCGGCCTAATAAATATTTATTATGTGCTCAAATTTTCCCCAGCCTTCACACACACATATATATAGCGAAAGGGTATGGCACATTCCCTCCAATCTCCCGCTGCGCCAACACATCCTGGCCATAAAGCTGGCAATGGCAGCTTGGACACTCTCCCGCTGCGGTCACTCTGATGAGAATGTGGCCCCGAATGCAGCTCGGATGTGAATGTGACATGTCCAGGACACCAGTCATGTCGGGCCATGATTATGTCCAATTAAGGGGCTTTGAATTGGAAGCTAGTGCTCCCATTTCAGTTAACATTCGCCGCTTAATAGGGGCTCACTTATATTTTCGTGAGTGGCAAGTGCAGAATGCATTTAGGCAGGGCTTTTAATTTAGGCAGCAGAGTTGAATATTTTAGTTCAAAGCCTTTTTCAAGCACAGCCCTACCCGGCCATACTTTGGTATCGACGATTATATCTGTGTAAAGTCATTAACAAAAGATGACTTCAGCCATATCTGATGTGACATAAGTCGGGTAAAAAGCGAGAAAACGCATTAAGAGCAATGGAAACAGAAATCCAATACAGGGCAGAGGCAGATCCCAATGACGCTGGATTTACAATTGCAGTTGCCGTGTGTGACAGGTGACGAATGCAACAGAAAAAGCGTTTCATTGATTGCCTTTTTTTTGTTGTCCGCTGAATTTTCCTGTTTTCCTTTGTCCTTTCTCACGCCACAGTAGCAAAGAGGAGAGTGGGCGAGCGCGAAAGTGTGAAATTCGATATGGCAAACATGCATTTCACTGCCAGTCAGTCGTGTTTTAACGCTTTATTGTTCGTTGGCACTTGGAGAAATTTCCATTGACTTCATTATTTTTTTTTTTGTAATTTAAGATGTCACATATTTTTATATATATTTTCTTTCTTCTTATTATTGCTCGCTAAGAAAGATATCCAACTTCATTTTGGCCAAAATAAAACTATACATTTTTATAAATATTAAATTTCAGTTTGTGTTCTGACGAATAAATTGATTTGATATGAAAGTTGACTTACAAACTATAAAGTTTCTTTTTGCTCAGTGTATGTGTTTGTGGCATTTGCGTTTTTCTGTGTGTGTGTACATGGAGGCTGGCCACAGAGGCAGGAGGCAGAAGAGAGGAAAACCGGCTGCGGGCAAACAATGAGAAATTGCTGATGGTCCACCTGGTCTCCTGGCCAAACACAAAGTGTGTACGCTTTCGGCTTCCATCGACCTGAACGTGTTTAATTTAATTCTCCCCCTCCCTGGGACGCCTTGTGGACACTTTGGGAAAATCGCATAAAATACTAATAAAAATCAAATCAATTTCATAAGTGGTCGACCAGTGGGGTGTTCTGGGCAATAAATTGCATCAAATTGGTTGAATGGCCAGTAAGTGCATTAGCTGGTGAGTGTTTTGTGCGAGAGGGCTGTGGTGGAGAGCAATGCTCCGGCAAGCGTCCGGAAGCGGATATGCATTTCCGAAAACCGGATATGTCCTGCATACGAATTGAAAATGGCGGACTGACTGTCATCATCGTCGTCATTGCAGAAGCGTAAGAGATCTCTATGAATATGCAGCCTTTCATCACAGTGTTTTTTAGGATTTGGGAATGTAAATCGAAAGGAAACATCGGAATACATATCTTAAAATTATATCTGTATCGTTATTATTTCAAGGTTAACATAAAATTTATCGCATGAATTGGAGTTTTTGTCCACCCCTAACTAAACTTCCAGCACTATTGCTTTGAGTGTTAGTATGTGGGGCAAGTTGCGGTGCAGGATGTAATATAAATATTTCAGAATGTATAACTTTCGGGTACTCGGAGTTCATTAAAGAAGGAAGAAGCAAATTTAAATTGCTGCCAGACCTGCAAACTCCTTTGCCTGCTCTTTGTCCATTTGCATATTAATTAGACCTTACAGCCGAAAGGCGGCGGCGAGCCCCAAAAGCCGAAAGGTCAAAATTCCAGGGCCAGGCCAAAAAACCATAAGCTAACCACCACACACACAGACCCACACAGAGGGACTTACACACATCTGCCAGCTGCTTCATTAGATGGCGTGGCATATTCTGCCCAACAATGGCAACAGCAATAACGACGGCCAACAACAACTGAGCCAAGTTTAAGCCCATAAAAATTTAATTTCGCCTTAACAATGCTGTATGAGCAAACAATTTGCCGTCAGCCGAAATTTATCTTGCTCACTCCGCCGCCCGCTATGTGTCACTTAAATATCAATTTAATTTCCATAATAAAGCCAGCGCCCCCGGAAAATTGGGGAGCAAGGCCCCCAAGGGATTTTCCCTATGATTGACAGTTTGTTTAGCCGTGAGGATTCGGGGCAAACCCGAGAAGTAGTTGACAGAACATTGATTGAAATAAGTATATCAAATATGTATTAATAGAAATGGTAATTTCAGCCGCAAAACAATCCGACTACTATGGTTAATTGTATTTACTAAGCTCTCACATTGCTGGAAGCAAAATTGGGGGAAATGAAGTTTGTTTGCTCCTTATTAGTAAAGGAATTCGGTAGATTGCAATGCAAATAAATGCCAACTAGTTTGGCAAATTAAATAGGTTTTGGGGAAAGGAATATCATTTAACCAGTTCTGAATAGAATTGTTATTGTTTTAGTTTCGGTCCAATTACTTAAGTCCTAGAAAGGAAATGTATACAATTCATTAACTTATCAGAACTAGAGAGCTTCATTTTAAGTAGTTTGCTGTATTCCATTGAATTTATTTATTTATTTCCAATTGAATTACTAAAAAGTAGTATAGAAAACAATTACTTAGCTGAGTTTGATAAACTAATTATACAGAACACATTATTTTAAACTTAAAAATACATTTATTTACATTGTTATGTTATTATTACTAATTTCCAATAATAGATTATTTAATATATTCGACCTAAATTCAAATTATTTTACATCCAAGTGTATATATCATTTTATCTGCAATATAATTTTATAACACTAATACTTACTTCATTTTAATTTTCCCAGTAAGTGAGTTAAGTTAACCCCAGAAGGGAGAAATGTATCCACGGGTATGCATGCAGGGCAACATAAAAGCAATGGGAGTGAAACAATAAAAGCAAACTTAAAAGTCCATTAAAAATGCTTAAGCGACTTTATAAAGTCGGCAGACCGCGTCAACTTGGTGACAGCCTGGGGGTGAAATGGAAAGGGGGTATGGTGGATGTTGAGTGACTTTGACTGGACTGTATAAACTCAACCAAACCCAACTGAACCGAACTGAACCCGCAGATATATAGTTAAAGTGCTACTTGCAACTGCTGTTGCACCGAACGAAATATTATAAAAATAATGTTTTGTATTGCAATCAGAAATTTTCTGGCATCTCAAACTAATCTCTATAGGTTCTTCAAACAAAAACAGCCTAACTTTTCAGATTTAATTTTCATAACTGTTCACTTGTACATATTTTAACTATACAATAATTTAATATATTTTCCTCAGTGTCCTCTTGTGGTCGTTGACAATAAATAGAAATCTCAATTTACGATGCGTTAGTTGAGCTGCCGTTCTGGATTTTCCGAGTAGTTACTAATGCCACTATGACTTTGTTGTTGCTGCCTGATGGGTGGGGAATGGGTGGTCGCGGGACAGTGGCATGTGGAGTGTCCTCGCCAAGGGACCTAACCGAAACCCTCTCGTCTGGTCTGCGCCTCTCTAATGGCATTTGTGATGGCTGCGGTTATGGTCGCTGTCGTCGTTGACGATGACGATGATTGGCGATTCGCCGGCGCATGCATGACTACGTTCCAGTATATGTCTCCATCAGCATCGCCATCTCCCTAATCCGAAATCCATGGAAAAGCGCTTTTCTCGCTGTCTGGTGCACACAGTGTTTATGTTGACATTAAAAACTTTGGCCACGAAACCGAAACCGAAACTTAACCGACGCATAGTTCAATTATGCGATAAAAGTTCCTTTCAAGCCCTTGAAAAGTTTCCCTCGAACTGCGCTAATACGTGACATAATTTGTGGTAATGCGATTGGACTTGAACCGATGGAAAAGCACTGAATTGTTGCGGACACTTCTGTTCAGAGTCGAATGACTCTTTGAGATACAGCATTCAAGGTTACGGCTAACAAGGAGAGCACTTGCGAGCACTTCAATTAGCGGCCACTTCCGGTTTCAGTAGAGCGAAATAGCCAAGGGTCCAAAGGAAATTGCAGGCTTTTCTTTTACTTCTGCGAAAATTAGCGGAAAAAATTCTAAACCGCACTTTTCTCGATGTAAGCTGACTGTGATGAATTCTCTTTTCCGGCCAGATACCCAAGGAAGCCGAGCACTTGGCTTGAAACAAACTGAAGCCGACTCAGCTAATTGGCCCTTATGTTACTGGCAAGAGGTTTGGACTCAATTGGTCGGTGCAAAATAGTAGGTTGTTTTCATTATTTATTCAGCTATTGTTAAGTACAGCTTTTCAGTCAATTAATATAAAATTACTGTTGTTTTACGTTCATATAATATTTTTTAGGTCGAGGATATAGGTTAACATCCACTGAAGATAAAAAGTAAATACTTCATGTTTAATTAACCCCAAATGATTAACAATTTAATGGGATATGTGTTATAACAACTTTGTCGAAAATAATTGTCATAGTATGTGTTTATCACCCATTCTACAAATGTGTTTATTCTACTTTTATTTGCTAGATTAGCCACTAAATTTCAATTCTATCGATTATCTTATCATATTTATATTTTCTTTGACATTTTTCACATACAAATTATATAATTCAAAATTCATTAGTAAGCGCGTAATTAAACACAAACATGTGCAATTGAATTTGGTTTATACTTTGTTTGTTTTGTTAGGAAAATTATGTAAATATTTGTGAATAATGTAATGAGCTTCGGAATTTTAGCTATGGTCAAACAATCTTTTTGCGTATAGTTCATAAAAAGCTAATGTGTTTTATACCTAGGCTGAAATATATTTAAAATATAATATAATTTATTGAAAATACAGCAAGCAAGCAAAAAGACAAAAGTTTAAAGAGATTAAAAACCATACCTAACACGTACATATTTCACTTGCTGATTTTAGCAGAGGTTGATTGAACGATTTCTAAAATATAAACTTCTCAGATACGTTTAATTACGTGATCCAAATTAAGTGCCTTAATGAAAATATAAAAATCTAATCTGATTCAAGGCAAGCGCCAAGGAGCAACGCAGTTGCCAAGTCGCAATGCCACTTCCGCTGGTTGCTTAAATTTTGATGAGACATTCGCTGAATTTTATGTCCATCAAATGTGCTGCATCTCGGCGTTCTTATCTCCACGATTTTTCCTCTGAAAGTGACTGCGCATAACTTTACGCAAATTGCTGCATCATTTCAGCTTCTTTGGGTAAACTATTTCAGCTCGGGCCTCGCATAAATATGAATTCGCAAATTTACATGGCACTAAAAAAGCAACAAAGTTGTTTTTTCTTTCAGCTGCAACTATGCGGCGTTCAGCAACAAACAACAAACAAGGGACATTTTTGGCATGAGACACAGTCGATGCGGGGTAGGAAAACCTTTTCAGAAAATAGGCAGAAAAGTCTACTGAGGGATAAACCTTTGTTGCCCTGCCACCGTTGACAAGCCCGCACCTCTGTTGCGGCGCTGGTGGCTCTGGTGGAACGCATAAAAACTTTTTAATTAAATTCCCCTGCCAGCCAGGAGCCACTTGTTGTCTTTGCTGGCAGCAGTAGCAAAGGCGATGGGCGAAGCGTGCAAAGAGTTCAGTTTGGTGACAAGTTTGCATAAAGTAGTAAAAAAGCTATTTTTATGCTGTTAAGAGGTTCGAAGCACTACGAGAAAAGTGTATTTTGTGGAGCATACCAAATAGGTTAAAAAAAAATCGGACATAAAATATGGAACAAAAAATGTTGACTTAATTTGGAAGTATTTTTACCAAGAGTATGTTTCCCTGTTTATATTTCAGAGAATTTCCTAGTGAATTTTCTCAAAAAAAAGGTTGGTGCTAGAAAAAATATAATTTAAATATTTTTAAACTCAATGTCCAGCTCAGACAATATTTTTATTGCAAATTAAATTTTTTCACTGTAAGTTGCGGCATTCCAACTTCATCGAAGTCGAATTTCCAGGAAAGTTTAAACTTCTTGAGGCCCAGGAACAGCTGAAAAAACTTGAAAGTTCCCACTTAGCAAAGAAAATAACAATTTGGGGGGAAATTAACTCAATCAAAGAGTGTTTACTGCAAAAGAATTGTAATTTCCCAGCATCGGTTTCCCTGTTGAAAGTTCCTTCGAACAGTATTTTAATATTTTGTGTGTGCAATTTTCCCCAGAATTTATGCGCAGATGGGATTGCAGCTTCTGCCGGCCTTCGATGTCAATTTGGAAACATTTAAATTGCGTATTTCTTCCTTCCTTCATCTGCGGACTATTTGCCTTCGGCCCTGAGCGAATTCCGTTCAGCTCCTCATTGGGTTATCCCCGGACTCCGGTCTCCGGATGCGCGAAGCCGTTGCAACAGGCAACAGTCGCCTTGGTCCTTTCTTTCCAACATCCTTCTCGTCCTCCAGCCGTCGCATCCTTTGGCCCAGCAACAAGTGTCTGTTTGCGTCTGGTTTTTGGAAGGACTCCTGGGGGAGGCATTTGTTGCCTCTGCGGATGGTGTTTGCATTTTTATGGTAAACTGCCGCCGGCGAGTCAATGTTGCTCTTTGGCCCCTCAATTAAGCCAGGCAACCGGAAAAATCCATTCAACGTCAACTGCAGTCATAGTTTTTACTCGAATTTCATAAAAATATTAAATTTAATTGGCTCCCGGTTAGAAGCTAACGGTTTGATTTTTCTCTGATTTTAATTTTTCCGTTTAATTTTAGCTGGAAAAAACGTTACTATTTTCTAGCCACTTTTTAGCAGGAATACTGGTAGAAAAAAAATTGTATTTCTTTCTAGACACTTTTTATTCGGAATATTGGGATCAAAAAAAATGAAATTTCATTTAAAAAGATTACACGATAATTGCTGAAAAATAAATGTTGTGATGTTCTTTGAAATTAAATAGTTGGGAATACAAAACTCTATTTTAAAAAGAGCTAGAACCTTAAATAATTTAAATAATTTAATCCGTAGTTTACCCTTAGCATTTAATTTAAAATCGGTTTTTATTCAGCTGTAATTACCAGGGGTCAGCAGAGCGAATTGCCCAGTAATTGCAAATGTTTTTGTAGCTGTTTTTTTCCACGCAGAAGAAGGGTCAGCGTGACAAGTGGGAAAAGTTTGCCGGCCGCTGACAAGCTGTGAACTTTTCCGACAAATTGCTCGACCCAGCAGCGAGACATTCGCACCTGTCGCCTGTCCCCGTACCAGCAAAAAGTGCCCGCTTTCCCCCTCAAATCGGAGTGTATATGTATGTATACATTGTACATCACTGTCAGCGGAAATTTCTCGTCTTTCGGTTTTGTTTGCTTGCGTTTGGGGCTAAATTTAGGAGCATCTTTGCAGAAAAGTTTGGACAAAATCAGAGAGAACGAGAGCAGAAGGCAGGGGGCAGAAGGCAGATGTGAACTAAACATGCTAAAAATCGAAAATTCAATTTAAACGTCACATTGCTCTGTCATCAAATCATAATTTCGCTCAAAGAAAAAGTGGGGAGGCGGACTGCGGAGCTTTTCGGATATTCTATGCCAGAAACGTGTCTCTCGGCCTTCGGAAATCTGGCAAAAGTCTGACAGTTAGTCATTTCGGTGTTCTATGGCTAGCATCTCATGAATGAATCGACCGACGCAGCACTTTCCCCTCAATGAAAACTGTTGGGAATGGAAACCGAATTGCATCAAGGTTGTGTGCCACTTGCCAGTTGCCAGTTTTTTGGCCAAAGTCCTCAGCCAAAAGGAAATCAGCAGCTGCCATTGATTGCGAGGCCGTTGAATGGAAAGTATTTTCGTGAATGGTCCAAATTGCAGGCCGTCTAATAGAGCCAACGGATTTGGTCGGATTTCTGCCAGCCGGGCATCGAATTAAATTGGCAACCGTTACTTTTCAGGCTTCCCTTCGCTTGATTGCTGACAGGATAAAGGAAAGCTTCTGCTTACCAAAGAGGCGAGAAAATATATCCTTAAGAAGTGGGAAAAGCAAAAAACTATACGTATTGAAAACTACTTTCAGGTGTAGATATATTTCATATTTTAACGTTCTTTCCAGTTGATAGATTCAATTTAATTCCCTGATTCTCTATTTGTTTTCTTTTCTCAATAATACACTTACTCGTTACACTGCAATTAATCTGCTGGGATTTGGATGTTCTTCTGATGATTGCCGACACTCAAAGCCGATCGAGTTACCATTCCGTTTTCGACCATCTACAGGGTTCGATTCTCGTATTTCAATCAAAGCCAAATATTTACATTTTTCACTTCGCCAAGCAAACGAGATGAAATGCCAAACAAAGGACACAAACTGCGCCAAGGCAATAAATTGAGCGTGGAAAAGGAACCGAATAATTGTATTAAATAAGGAAACGAGCCACTAAAGAGCCCGAAACGGCGGCAGCCTTGAATCGGTGAAGCTCCAGTCCGAGGGGCAGTTCCAGCTGCTTGGCGGCGGCGGCAGCCTGCAAAAAGAATTAAACTAATATTTATCAAAGAGATGAGCGCGACGTGCTTCAAGCTAAACAAAAGACGACAGTGAAAGCCGGCGCCTCCCGGGGAAAATGAGGAATGGCCTTGGAGTAAAAGGACGAAAACGAAAAGGAGCCGGCGGATGTGCAGGACAAACAGGATGAGCTGGATGATGGGAGTGAGATGCTGCAGCGTCACGACAGACTAAGGCAAGTGACGCTGTCAAAAAGCGGAATGAATGGACCCGCTCCTATCTACTTAGACGTGCTCCTTTCACCTCCTGGTCCTTACACTGAATAATATTTCATGTCCTGTGATGCATTCCTTTACAGAACATTCTTTTGAATTGGCTTTTAATTATGAAAGTTGTGAGCCTTGATTTCTAAATGAATTTAATGCAAAACAGAGTAAATGCTGGAATTTTATTTTTGTCTTTCTAGCTTCTATGTTATGAATAAGAAGGATTTGCATTTTTTTTTATATCTAATTTGATCTAGTTTCCTCAAGGTCGGATAATCATATACACAGTTTGAGAGTAATATTTCTCCCAGTGAATGTGTGCGAGAGTGAATGGTGCGAGAGTTGAGCCAACTTTATGCTAATTAGCAGCTGCTAACCAGCGTTAAAACTTTGCACTTAGCAGACTCGAAGAATGGAGAGTGGAGGCCGAGGGCGCCAAGCAGCCGGGACATGTGTTCTAATGGCTCCAAGTCTCGCTCCGGAATTTACGGGCTGTGTGTTCTCCTTGGGCATTGTGGCTCCTCCAAATTGGATAAGTGCCGCTTTCTCGCTTTTTCGGACAGCTGGGGCCCCGGCACAATGGACAGCGGCGCAAATCCAGTATTTTCCAGGGGCTACGAAATCCAATACGGGCTTAGCACTTTTTCTGCCGCTTTATTCTCGCTCATTGTGGGCTGTGCACTTCGATACTGTGTGTAAATAATTGTATACATTCAAAAATATAGCATTTATAAGCATATATTTTAGTCTGTGTGGCAGTGGGCTGGGGTAATTGCATTGAAATGGGAAAATAAAACGACTATAAATATGCCCATTGTGTGCCAGTGCGATTTCAGTGCCAACAAAGCGCACCATAAATTAACTAAATTGAAAACCATTTTGGTGCAGCCTTCTCTAGAGCCCGGCACCTTCCCCGGACTTTCAGCGCCTGGCAACACTTTTATATTCATTACATTTCATACCGAGCTTGGCTCTATTGTACCCTGCTTTTGAAAGGGAGACCCTAAGCTTTATTATGCCGTTGGTAATTATGTTCTGGCATTCAATTGATTGCAGTAGCTATCTTGTTACCGCAAAAATATTACAAAGGTATTTGCAAGCGATTTTTATTCAAAATGAAAAAGAATAAGTCCCTTGAATGCATTTACTTGGCTTGCTATAGTCATTAAATTAACAGCTTGAATGGGGTGAAAAATTTAATGACTTTGCATTCAGATATCCAAAGATTATTTATTTATTATATCAGACTTTAATATTTATTTAAGAAAACTTTGCGGTCTGCAAAGGTAGCCCGCACTTTCGGTCAAATCCCTTGCAAGCTGAGCTGAGAATTTAATCAGCTTGTTCTGCTTTTCCGTAAGAGCATTACAAAGCCAGTTCAGAATTTTCTGCAGTTTTTTTATTTTTGTACTCTGATGCGCTTTTCGCTCGCTGCGCACATAAATATGCAATAGAAACTTTTCTCACGTTTTTGATTGCATTTTTTGTGCAGCGTCATAAATATTTAATGTTTACTTTCGCCAGCAGTCGGCAGTCGGAAGTAAGCTTCATTTTTCACCCATCGTCCCCGTTTTCTGTTGAAATCTGTGCACATTTATTCTGGTAATGCAGCCAGGAAGACCTTTTATTGCTTTTCCATGTGGTCGGCGGTAAATAAACACAATGTGTTGAGAGCGCAAGCTCTGCACTAATGTCCTTATTAATAAGGACAAGGATAAGCACAGGAAATCCGACTCCAGTTGCATTGTCACTAAATGTAACCGAAAAACCACACACGATGCACTTCATTAACTTAATTAAAAATCTTGGCGGCCAGCCGCAACAGCAGTTCAGATGCTTGAGCGTGGCGAAAAGCGTATATGCGAGTGCTTGAGCGGCGGCGAGTGCCAGTGCAAGTGCAAGAACCACAAGCGAGTCAATTCCAGCTGAGTGCAAATAATTCTCTCTTCCACAGGTACACTGAAAAGTAATTTGGAATTTCCATAAAAGTAATATAGGAAATATATTCAACTTACATTAATATAAATATCTTCACATCGACAACTGCAATCAGTAGCATTCCATAAATGATTCATGAAATGGCTAAATTGTTAAACATTAATATATATTTGGGGAGACATGTAATAATTATAAAAACCCATACTACAAAATAAGAATAATTTATTGTGACACAGAGAGAAATTATATTAACGGCAGGAGCCTGGTCAAGTAAAAATGTAAAACTTAAGAAACTTAAAATTAAAATTATAACATTTGAAAGGAGGGCGGGTATTTGTGCCAACAATTTCTTTATTTTACATAAATAGTTATTATTTTATTTTGACTGGTTTTTAATATCAACAAAATTCAATTCATTTCTTCCTGTGCATTCACATGAATGCAACCCACACTCATAACGCGGCACACGGAGCGTAAACTCAATTAAAAACTGTCGAGCTGTTGCCGCCACGCCGCATTTCGCTTGATGACTGAAGTTGATTATCTTTAGCCTGTGTCAGAAAAAAACACCCACACACATATCGCTCTCCTTTTCGTTTTTGATCCCCAGGTTTTTCCTTTGGTTTTTTTTTTAGTTTTTTCCTGCTTTTTCCTAGCTCGGCTGCTTTTTTCTTTTCCGACTTAACGCGCCATGCAAATGCATTGTTAGTTCCATTTTTCTGGGCGACTAGGTCCTCGGAATGTCTTTCATTACGGAGATGTAATTTATATTTTCTTGTTACCTTTGCTACTGGCATAACCATAATTGGATTTTAAATTCACTGGCATTCATAAATTAGCCATCTAAACGGGTGTGGAATGCACAATGTGACAGGGTACCCAGAATGCGAGCTTAGATCCCATTGCTAGTCTAGTCAGATCTCATAAATGTCATTCAGAAATCGTGCTTGGGAGATGTGGCCAAATTAATTTACCCCTCAACAAAGCTAACGCAAGGCAGCAGCAAAAAAAGATACATATATTTTTTTTAAATCCCGAATTTATGAGATTTTTAATGTTTCGTGCGCATATATACACTGTCTCCGTATATTTAGGAATATTTTTTAAACCTAATTCCAGGTCAAAAAGCTAAAATGTTTATATATAAACAAGAAAATGCTAACAATAATTGAGAAGCTTCTCCTGCTTTTAAGTTGAATGCAGTCGAAAATTCTCATATGGCAACTATGCTCTTCGTTTGCCACATTTTACGCACTGTGTGTGCGGGCTCTCATCTAAATGCAGAATAGAGCAAACAAAGTCACAGCGAATGGAGTGATACGAGCTGCTTTCCTGCACACACACACTCATCTCCCAGTTGCATGTCTGGAGTTCTTATATCGATGTGCACTGCAGCAGCACCCTTCCAACGCCCTACCATATATCGTCTATACATCACCCTTTTTCCCAGCGATTTTCGCCACACTCTGGTGCACTCTGTTCGAATGCAATGCCTACAATGTCTCAAATGCGGCTAAGCATGACGTTGATGAAGCGCATGCAACAGCTCAACTTAGTTGAAGGTTCATGGCGTGGCAGGTTGCGATGTTTGCTGCTATGCTGCGATGTTGCTGCTGCCGCTGCTGTTGCTGTTTCTGTTGCTAAATTTGCTGCTGACAATTTCTTGTTAGCGCGCTGTTCATGTTGTGGTTGCGTATGCCTGTGTGTGGCTGGATGTGAGCGGGTGCCAGTGAGTTTCTGTCAGTGTTTCGGACGATAAATTTTCAATTTTGCAAGCTCGCTAGCAGCGCACGTGTGTGCGTGTGTGTGTCGTGTTTGTATTTGTGCGAGTGAGCGTTTTAGCGTTTCCGCCTCTTTAGCCACAGTTCAGCGCAGCACAACATGGCGTATGATTGATGCCGTCTGAAGCAGACACAAGCACACTGGGGCACTGGAAGAACAGCTAGCACAGGAAAATTTCACAGGATTTCTTCCTAAAGCCGATTGGGAGACATGAGCAAAATTGATGACATATATTCTTTGGGCTCTTCGAAAAGAAGGTGTATTTTATTAATTTCTGGTAGTGAGCTATCTAATTCAACTAAAATATATTTTTTCCTGTGGAAATGCGTAAGGCAGCAGACAGCGGCTTATTATATATTTGCATACAGACGTAATCTGGCGTGGCCAAGGAGCTGATGGTGGGGCCGTGGTGGGTTAATTCTATAGCGAATTTCAGGCTTTGATGAAGCACCTGACGGCCACCTACACAAAGATATGGCCCAAAACCAACACAAACACCAAGCTTTACAAGCTTTACTCCCATTATGCGTTAACGTTCTTTAATTACTTGCACACACCTCATCACTTATCTCATTCATTGCAGCATCGCGTTGAAGGCGTCTCAAGAGCTTTAAGCCACAGAAAGCGAGCGGTACCGAAGGGCCACAAGGAAGGGGATCTGCAGCTAGGTGAGTCCTTCAGCATGGCAGACATATTAACTTTAATAAGGTTGTAGAGGGATTTGCAAAAATTCAACAACAGTCTTAGCCAGACGAATATATGAAAATGGATATGTTGTGGATATTTACTGAAAGTGCCGGAAAATATATTCGTATTGAAAAGTGTTACATTGAAAATAAGAAAGTGTTAAAAGCCATAAGTTACTAAAAATTCCTAGACTTTATGATTTCTACGAAACATAACATTTTACGTTATGACTTATGCTTTGGGACTAGTAAACATTTCGTGGAATTCAATTTCTACATTACTGCAAAGAAGCGAATGCATTCTGTAGTGCACTCTCGGCCCTTGGAAAACAATTCAATTAGTGGCTGCTAAGAGACAAAGTATTCCGGCAGCCATATAACAAGATTTTATGACTCACTCGCAGGACGCTGAGCGCAGGATCATGGCCGAGAATTTCCACGATGGCCAAGGCATTCTCATAAAAGTCACTACAAGTATATTGAGTGGAAAATTGCTGGGGCCAGCTATGCACTTTGTTGTGATGCAGCTGCATACTATGCCCGGCAGGATTAGATTGCATTAGATTAAAGCTTCGGCAACGGTATCAGATGTCCTTTGAATCGGAGCTAGAGATTAAATGGTTTCTCTGTTCTCTATCTCTCTCTCTCTCTCGCTATCTATATGTCTCAAATCAATTGCAATTGGCCTTCTGTCTATGCTGGTAGAGGGACATTATGTTACACTGATTGAAAAGCCCAGAACTAGTAGGTCGTGTTTTTCACAAAGCGAACCAGTTGGGAATATGGCTGCAATTAGCAGTTGTGAAATCAGAGATGAAGAGTCCAGTGTGCCACGAAAAATGAAAGGCGGCAGGATATTGTACAAGGACAAAGGGGACACTTTAACGGCAAAATATTTCCGTGTATAAATGCGAAATGGTATTTTTTATGATGATGTTACAGCGCGCCAGAGAAATAATTTTAAAACCAATAAAGTGTGCGACAAAAAAGCAAGAAACAACCGACGACAACAACAGAATGAGCTATAAAATGGCAACAACAAATGTTTGACTTGACAAAACGGGCATTTATGTAGGGAACATAAATTCCTTTTTGGCTGAAAATCATCAATGTTTTGCCCTCATACGGTGGAACACCATAAATAATCAAATGAAAATAACAAAAGACTATAAGGCGCAACAACGAAACGAAATATGCAAATGCCTTTTGCAAATGGCCAGAGCAAAGCGTATTCCGTGTGTTTTTCCACAGGAAGCGGAAGGAAGAAGGGAAAAGGAGACCGACCGTGCCCGCAATTTATGTAAAATTCAATGCTTTATTACATCACACACGCACATCCGAAAATAAATCGGACTTGTGTGAGTGCCTCGCCGCTCCCATATATGCAAATCATATCACTCATACGCCCACGTGAACTTTAAATGCGAAATACATTATCAAAAATGAAACACCAGTGAAAATGTCAGCCCCCGACAAGGAAGTAAAAGAAAAAAAATAACAGAACAGGAGCCAGAATGGTATGGGAATTCCTGAAGATAAGCAAATGTTTTCACATGTTTTGTGCACAAATTTTATTATGCACACAAATAAACAAAAACATACTTACACACATCCCGAAAATGCCTACATATGCCAGGCATTTTACACGAACTGTTGTTCCAACACTCTCAAACAAAATTAATGGCAAACAATGAGCTGCTGCTCACTTTTATGATTTTCTGCCGCCTGCTGTCCGTGACCTTGACTTCGGGGAGGAAAATGCGGAAGCAAAGTGGGGTGCCATAAACGATATTTGATATTACATTTGAAAAGGATTGCCCCGCCTGACACTGATGGCTTTCCTCTCCCAAATTGGTATAAATCAGACAGTTCTAAGAATTCACAGCCGCAAGTGATTCCGGCCTTTACACAGGGGAAATGTTTTTCTTGGGAGTCTGTTAAGCCTAAATGGGAAGTTATTCCCCAGAGTTCTACACAATTAAATTCTGTATAACAATATTGAATATTTAAGGGTCACAGTAAAGAATTATCGTATATATTATATAGACATATGTTCTTCCTTGCTACGGTTTTTCTGTGTTTCATTCACACTGATTGCTTCCCACATTTTGTTGTTCGGTGTAAGCTCGCACTGACATAAATATATTATTCGAAATCAACGCATTCATTATTTACAACCATGCCAACGCTGAGCCAAAAAAAAAAAAAAGAAAACAAGAACTGTATGGCAATGTAAACCGACAGCAGCTTTGACACATAAACATCAAGTGCGCAAGAAGCAGCAACCCCTCAGTGTCGGGACTTAGCCCCCACCGCGTTCCTCTTCAGCGGGTTGAGCCCCGAATAAAGGGGCGCCAATGTCGACAGCGGCAATTTAAAATTGCTGGCTTTTTAACTCGCATCCATTTACAGCAATTTCGTGTGCTCTCGAGACGTGTGCGAGTCCCTCGTGTGATGTGTCAGGTTGAAATTACATCGGGCACTTGGCAAATGGCAAAATGCTCCAAGGATAACGCAGACGAGCACCGAGGACGAAGGATGGGTACGGGTCCGTCATAAATAAGCTGGATGCGAAGCATAAATTGAATGCGGAGCCTGGATGAGAAATCAAATTTTATGACTTTGTAATTGAAATGCGCTGGCGAGCATATGAAATTACCCATACGCCGTGTGAGCAGCACATTACGCATACGCCTCATGGGTCGCACAGATTTTAATCTCCGCAGTTTTCCCTTAAATAAGCAGCTGGGCCAGCTTGTCACAAATGTTTGAATAAAGCTAAACATTCTTGAGTTCTGTATAAACTGAAACCAGATATGCCTTTTCATTTAAATTTATATAATTTCTTGATCGTTTTTTTTATACATATTTTAAATCATTTGGTCTATGTGCTCTTCAGATTAAAATCATCCTGCTCACAGTTCTACTTTTATATTTCGTTGGCTATTTATTAAGCTCCTCCATTTTGAGTGTCTCAATTTCACGGTGAGTCACTTGTTTCGTGACTTCTGCCGCTCAGCCGCAAATCTTGCCAGCTTTAAAAATGCTGTCTGTCCGTTCTGGTAAAAAACGAGCGAAAAGAGCTTAATGCGCCAAAGTGCCGGCGCCAAGCCAAAGCCATATAAAAAGAGGGACTGCACAGCGCCAGGGGGCACGGGGCGGGGCATCAGACCATAAACTGCAACCATCAACAGCACTGCATTCTTCTCGAAAAAGAGTGGCTGCTGTGGGGTAAACTCGAGTGAGCTCGATGCTTGAAACAATTGCTCGCGATATCTGCAAAAATTAAGTTTACGCTGACTGGTTTTAAAAAGCACTTCATGCGCTCAACGCCAACTATGCTTTTATCTTTTTCCCTGACTGCGTTTATTTCGCGAAAACTTAAGGATTTGCAGCCATAAAATATATTTTGTGTTAACTGAAGGGCCAGCCAGCGAATACCCAGCATCGCAACTAATAAGGCAGAAGGGGTGGCATAAATCTAAATTGAAATCTCCGCAGTAAACTATTTTCCTATTTCCAGCAAACTGGAGAGCAGTTGGCCAACTAAAATTACTCTTGTTTAGCAGGGCATCCCATGCCAATCCGGCATCCAACAATTTCGGAATTAGAGCCCCAACAAGCCCTGTCAGCAAAGTCGTGAGACTGCGGTAAACCTCAAGACGCTGCCGCAGAAGCCAGAGAAACTGCCAAATATTTGAAAAGTTGTGCGCTCTCGTGGCGGGAATGTCAAATATTACGGCCAAGAGACGGAAGGCAATCAGGAAAAAGCCGACCCAGAGTAGAGGAAAGTTGCTCATGCATGACGAAGGACATAAATATTAAAACCTATGAATATTTACGCCCCTGTCGGCTTTGGCAATAATACAAATAAGAGGGGCTTCCCCTCTGTAAGCCTTAGCTGCCAAATCGGGCCCATCGCGCCCCGAACGATTCATAATTAAATTACATTATTTATGTCCTGTTGCCAGGAGAATTCATCCGGACAGGAGTCGCCGTAGCCTGTTGTCCGGACTGTGGGCTTTCGCCCCGAAGCTTAAAGCGGCTTACGATTCTCTGTTTGCTGACCAAATAATTGGGGCCATCTTGTCCCCCATTGATTAGCATAATTAACACCGAAAGTCGCTCGGGCGCAGAGCCGCCTGCCAAAAGCAAATAACACAAATTCGAGTGCATTCGCACAAACAGTCACAGTCGCAATCATCAGCCCAGAAATGAACTCGTGCGCAATCGAATTTCGGATTGCCAGCCAATTTCTCCACATCGGATGAATTTTCCAAAATTGAAAACACCCAACGGAATAATGTTTTGACATGGCTATTTATTATGGTACTCAGACAATTGGTTTGCAACTGTTTCGTGTTTATGTCACATTGTTTGGAATTTAGGTTACGCTGGCAAACTTTGTCCCATCGAATTGTCATGATAAGCTGCGGGCAAAGTCCCAGCAGAAGGTAGCTTAATTAGGGTAGTCTGAATGGAAAGGTTAAACAAGGGTACAAGCAATTCAGCACCAAATGCTTTTAACATTTATTTTAAAATTTTTACTTTAAATATTTAAAGTAAATAAACATATGGTAATATTGAGTTTTTATGTACTTGTGGAAATTAAAAGTTAAAGCACATCAGAGAAGTATATTATATCTTTAAAGTCATTTTTACCGATTAATTGTATTTCAAAATGTGCTTACATTTTCTAGGAATATTTCCAATAATTATATTTGAGTTTGTTGCGTTTCATTTTTTCCCCCAGTCTAAACAGGAAACCATAATTATTTCTCCGTTTGTTTTCCCACCTTTTTCTGCCAGAGTTCATTGCCTTGAAGAATAGTTTTTTAATGATGCTGGAGGGCAGCTGCTCAATGTGAGTGCCTCCATACTTTTGTTTCGAATTTCACTCGATTTTTGAGTGTCGCGATGGCTTCACACCTGCCGCACAGGTGTGGCATCGTCTGGCCGTCTAGACGCCTTTCCCCGCCCTAAATTTCCTGGCTCAATTGCCACTTGGCCGCATTCGATAAATCGTACAGTGGGACACACATTAGGTCAATGGTTTATTAAAAGCCAAATTCGTCGGACGATATGGCAATGTCAATGGAATTCAATTAGAGTGGGATGCATGAACTGTATTTCAGCTAGCGGTCTCCACGAATTCCTCTTCTAGAAATGACCGCAGAGGGGAAAAGATGCAAAGAAACCGGAGCAAAAGCGAAATAAATAAAAATGCCAAACGGAAGCTGGCAACGAGAATGGAAGTAACAATGACGGAGGCGCCATCGCCTTTTAGCTGCCCTTTGTTTATTTGTTTCGCGTTTCGAAGGGCGAACAATTCAATAATCAAAAGAAGTATGAAAATTAATACAAAAGGTCTGCGGTCACTCCCGCCCGCGCCTTTTCCACAGATGATTCACGTCTGCGGTGGCTGTGGGAAAATGGGGAAAATTCTTTGCTGCCTTTGGCCGTCGGCTTCTGAAAACGTTCGCTTCGCGGTTGCTTCTCTCTCCCCCTCGCTCTCTCTCCTACTCTGTTTTTATTCGCTCTGTTATTTCCTTCTTTTTGCAGCTTTGTTTCATTGTTTAAAAATTTTCCTTGGAAATTGTAACAACTGTGACCATCATTAGGGAGACATGTGCGTGTGGTAAGGTCTTTGTGTGCAGAATCGTTGAAAGGAAGGAGGCGTCGTGCCCGCAGGACACAGCTTTTATGAGAATTTAAATTCAGACTTTAAGGCACTGCCATTTGCACTTTATAAATACAGCTGAGTAATGAATTTTTCGCATTTTTCTCTTTCTCTCCCCGTCTCTCCAGGCGACAATCAGAACAGCAGTAAATACAATCCAGCAGCCCACAGAGATTTATTGAAAGAGATACCCAAGTACAAGGCATAAAAGTCAATGACCACATCAACTGGCGGCCGCAAGCAGCGTTTTTATTAAGCATACGCCCCCACATAAATTAGTAATCAGGCGACGAGGACGACGACGACGACTACGGGGCAGCCAACCGCAGGCGAAACTAATAAGACGACTTATTTTTATTGAAATTATGATTAATGATGAGTTTGGCGCAGTAAATCGCGGCACCGACACGGTGCCGTATAAACAATGATGCTGAGAGTCGCAATGACCGCAAAGGGCTGGGGTTGCTCATACGCCGCGTCCGCCCGCTTCAGCTATTGAAAGACCAGCTTGATGGCTTCGCCCGGCCTGGACTGGCAACGCCACCAGAGCCACCACCACCAGAGTCACACTCACCAAGTGATCCACCAGAAACTGATCTCCACCGCCACATTGACTCTGTTTGTCCTCTTTCTGAGCAGCTGGATAGCCTATGGAGCGGCCAAGGCCACCGTGGCTGCTCCGCTCCTGGAAAGCGAGACGGAGCCGTCGCCGTCGCAGTCGCAGGACTTTAACAGCAGCTCCGCCTTCCTAGGAGCCATTGCCTCGGCCTCTGGTTCTGGTTCTGGTTCGGGATTGGGATCTCTGTCGCCCATGAACAGTAGTCCCATTGCCATAGTCTCGTATCAGGGCATCACCAGCACTAATTTGGGCGACAGCAACACGACGCTGGTGCCCCTGTCAGACACTCCTCTGCTCCTGGAGGAATTCGCCGCTGGAGAGTTTGTGCTGCCTCCCCTGCAGTCCATCTTCGTGAGCATCGTCCTGCTGATCGTCATCCTGGGCACCGTGGTCGGGAATGTCCTCGTCTGCATAGCTGTCTGCATGGTCCGCAAGCTCAGAAGGCCCTGCAACTACCTGCTCGTATCCTTAGCACTCTCAGATTTGTGCGTGGCCCTGTTGGTCATGCCCATGGCCCTGCTGTACGAGGTGCTGGAGAAGTGGAACTTCGGACCACTGCTGTGCGATATCTGGGTGTCCTTTGACGTGCTTTGCTGCACCGCCTCGATCCTGAATCTGTGCGCCATATCGGTGGATCGCTATTTGGCCATAACTAAGCCCCTGGAGTATGGCGTCAAGCGGACACCCCGCCGGATGATGCTGTGCGTGGGCGTAGTTTGGCTAGCCGCAGCTTGCATCTCATTGCCGCCACTCCTGATCCTGGGCAACGAGCACGAGGACGAGGATGGCCAGCCCATTTGCACGGTGTGCCAGAATTTCGCATATCAGATCTACGCCACGCTGGGCTCCTTCTACATACCGCTGTCGGTAATGCTCTTCGTCTACTACCAGATCTTCAGGGCGGCGCGACGGATTGTGCTGGAGGAGAAGCGTGCCCAGACGCATCTACAGCAGGCTCTCAACGGCACCGGCTCACCCACGGCCCCGCAGGCTCCGCCCTTGGGCCACACGGAACTGGGCGGCAATGGCCAGCGGCACAGCAGCGTGGGCAACACCTCGCTGACGTACTCCACCTGTGGCGGATTAAGCAGTGGCGGCGGAGGAGCCTTGGGCGGCGGTGTGAGCGGTGGCCATCATGGCAGCGGAGGCGGGGTGAGCGGATCCACTGGACTGCTGGGATCGCCGCATCACAAGAAGCTACGCTTCCAGCTGGCCAAGGAGAAGAAGGCCTCCACCACGCTGGGCATCATCATGTCCGCCTTTACCGTCTGCTGGCTGCCCTTCTTTATCCTCGCCCTCATTCGTCCCTTCGAGACGATGCATGTCCCGGCCTCGCTCTCCTCCCTCTTCCTCTGGCTGGGCTACGCCAACTCCCTGCTAAATCCCATCATCTATGCCACCCTCAACCGAGACTTTCGCAAACCCTTCCAGGAGATCCTCTACTTCCGCTGCTCCAGTCTCAACACGATGATGCGAGAGAACTACTACCAGGATCAGTACGGAGAGCCGCCCTCCCAGCGGGTGATGCTGGGCGACGAGAGACATGGAGCAAGGGAAAGTTTTCTCTAGGCACGTCAACTGGTGTGAGCAGTATCAGCAGCAGCCGGGAAAGGCGAATCTGAGGTGTGCCAAGATATCGATGCAGGACGCAGGATCTTCCCATTGAATAGCGGAAGAACAATGAGTTCCCTGTAGCATCCTTATTAGGAGCACTCACCTAGGCGTGCATTGAGGGGTAAAAAGCAAAAGCTGAAGCCGGGTAATCTGTGAAGTCCTGGAGGGGTTGAAGGTAATCTTGGGAAAGCTTGAAGGTATTATTGTCAGAGGTTTAATGGGCAGAATTTATATTATATATTTTCACTTTATTATGGTCAAACTGTCCGATATACAAGTGTTCACGTTAACACTTCCTATTACTGTAAAGTTGAATAATTTACAAGATTTTAAATTTGTCTTTTGGATCATTGATCGGAAAAGCCCCCCGAAGTTCGAGAGATGAATACCGATGCAAGATAGGAACGTGACGAACGTGTTTAAGACACATTTGCCTAGTACAAATATACCAAGAGCAGTCCAGGGACTACCTTTCACCCCCTCCTCAATTAAGAACCCCCTCGGAATACACACAAACACACATGGATATTTGTATGTAGTAGCGTTAGTAGTGCGTATCTCTGTGAATGTGCACACCACATCCCTGGCATTCGCAATAGGTGCGACATGTAGACGACTCCTCTAAATGTAACTTGTTGTTGTAATTTTAAATGTAGAACTAAGCAATCAGAGTGGTGTACTCCCCCCCACACACACACACGTATAACACTCAAAAACCAAAAACAAACACATACTAACACACACGGTTGTAACTGTGACAGGTTTCTACGGTTCCTTTTATGTTTCGAAAACAATCAGCACCGAATATGAGACACAATCGTTATCGAATCTATATTGATACCCCCGAGGAGGAGAACCACCATTTCCCATTTGGCCCAAACAAAGGAAAGGAAAATTTGCCAGCGTAGTTAGTTGATTTGCGATACTCAAACTGAGCCAAATATTAAATTTACAAGCTGCGAAGAGCAGACTATTAAGCCTACTGATTAACCTAGTTATGTATACTTATGTTCGTGCAAGAAGCTATCCACTGTAAATACCCAGCCGGGACACTTGAAGGTCCTGCGGCCCTGTCTATAATGATATGATGATATATAAATATATATTAATATAAAGATATAGGAAGCGTAGCGTATATATGTATGTGTACACTGTGCGGCTCAAGCTCAAGTGAGATGAACTAAATTGTATTTTGTAACTTTCTGCATTAGTCTTTCGTTGTATTTTGTATGAAAAGTCACGCCTCTCTGTGATACCAAACATTAAGCATTACTTTTATGTTTAGATCGAAGCTGCATCAAACGTAATACACACATACCTATACATATAGATATAGTCAAATAAGTGTGCATGTTTTTATTGTATATGTATGTAGCACTCCGCGAAGTGCACTATGATATTCGCAACAAACAAACAAACAAACAAAGAAAACAACCAACAATCGATGGGAAAACTGAGCTCCTCCGCCGACAGAGGCGAGAGATAAACTATCAAACTATTTACACAACCCACACTCACCGCCCAACAACACACACTCAAACCACACACAAATCCAGCAACCGCACACAATCATCGCCCGCCCACACATGAAAATGAAATTGAAATCGAGAATGGAAATTGAAAACGCAAATGAAAAACAAACAAACAAAACGGCAAACGAGCATGACAAAACTAAGCGCAGCTAATTATATGCAAACCGAACTAAAGTTCATTACAAAAACAAACATCAAATATTATAATTAAAAACAAAACGCAAGTAATTGAGAATAACTTACGAATAAAAACTACAAAACACTTTCCGAGTGAAGCTTACAAAACTGCAAAAACCTGCATTTGAAAACTGTTTTCTTGAAAAACGTGCAGAAATTAAGGCATCAAATAAAAGGCAAAACGTATAAATGTATCTTTAATGATATTGAGTTTTATTGATGGATCTTTTAAGTAGTGAGAAAAGTGATATGGATTGTATATAACTGTCCCAGCTAAAAAATTTATTTTAAAGCGTGTTGAGGTGAGTTTTTTTACTTAATATTTATGTATATTTAAATTAAAAATATTCTGTGGAGCTTCAAATACTGCTAATTAACTATTTATCAGAATGCATACATTAAGAGGATTTCTGTAGATGACTTTCTATACAATTGTATATATGGCTTCTGCGAATGATGGCTTTAGCCTCCAGGTAAAAGCTTTGAACTAATACTATAAAATGCGCCACGTTTCAGGTTCCAGAACTTTTTACTCTTAAACATTGGAAATTGAATTCAAATCCAACAAAGGCGAATTGCAGCAGCTGCTGGCAGCTGAATGTCAAACCCAATGCACAATTTAACAGACTGCTGGCACCGAAAAAACATGGGGTGTGCACTCTGCGCTCTGCGCTCATTGCGAGTGACAAGTTGGGCAAACGTGCAAAATGCCCGGAAACGGAAGCTGAAACTGTAGCCGGAGCAGAAGCCGAAGCTAAAGCGAACGGAGGGAAAAACGGGGGAAAGCGACGCCAACATGGCGTGCATATCAAAAGGCAAACACAACTAACAAACATCTGCGGCGGAAGCTCACGAATTGTTCGCTATGCTGTATGCAAATATCTGCACATTTTCCACCATTACTATTCCCATTTTACTTTTTGCCAGGCATAAACAAGGAACAGGGCGCAAGGCTTCGAGGCGAGGCACCTAAGCAGCCGAGATTCCAGGAAGCACAGCCGTAGAAAGGCACTCGAAAAAGGGTATGACAATGACAAAGTGATGTGGATCTGACGGCGCCAGTAGCAGAGTCTGCTTCAGCACTGCAAGAAAATATCTGCAAACCCTTTAATGAGTTTATATATAAATCAAAATACATTCCCATGCTAACAAAAACTAGCACAGAATTCCTATAAAATTTCGATTGAGAAACACACTAATCTGGGTAGTACATATGTATATTAAAGTCAAAAATTTGTTGATTGCTAACGAAGTTAGCTTCCTTTCTTCATTTATATTAATATTCTGTAGAATTTTTCACCGTGTTACTGAACCTTCTAGATGCCTGCTGATAAATGATAATTTTACGCCCTCTTCTCTGCACTACAAACTACATGCGGGGACGCCACTCTATGAGCCAGCCAAAAAAAAAAAAAAACCCACACACCGAGCACACAGGGCCACGCCTTCCGCCTCGGATGTGGACGGGGATATGTGTTCTCGGTTCGCTTTGACTTTCCCCTAAGCGGATTTTTGTATTCAAATAGCTTCGTCCTTCCCCAAAAACGAAATGCTGAAAAAAAACAGCTGACGACTGCAGCGAAATTCCTGCAGCCAGCAAGCGTAAAATTTATAGTAGTGTCGCCAGCACTAAAGTCTGCAATTTTAGGAGCGTTTTTTTTTTCTATTAGCCGTTTTCGTGACACTAATGCGACGCTTATGAAACATCTCAAATCGGCATGAGCTGCGGCGGATGTCCTTGAGAAGTTTTCAGCTTCAGCTCTTAGGGAAAGCAGCGCCTGCAGTTGTCAGGCTCATGGCCGTGAAGTGTTAACAAGCACTCGCCACATAAATCAGCGGACGGCAGGAGACAGGTCCTGGGACCCGAACAGGACCCTTTTCTGGACAGTCCTAAGAGAAACAATAAAAAAAAAAAAAAAAAATAACGGAGGCGAATGGGCAGCGGCACGAAACAAAAAACCCCAATTGAGCTCAATTTCCTGTGAGTGGCACTCTCCACTTTCCGCCAGTAAAAAGGCCGCCAAAGTGACTACTTACGAGGGCTAGATTTGTATCGATAGCGCAATCGAAAATCGATGTCCCCTCCCCAGCAGCCAGAAGCCAGCAGCCAAATGCTGCAAGGTAATACGACAAATTTCCAAATGTATTTGCCACAAAAAAAAGCGAGCTCGAATTTCAGCAAATGACTTTCGGTCCATAGGTTGGCGGCTGCTGATGATGCCTGTTAGATCTTAGATGTTAAATTTAATAAATATCAAAGCAGCAGCTCGTCGAAATGGCAACTTAATATTTTGTGTGGGTATTAAATGGCTCAAGGAGCAGCAATACGCAATTTAATCAATTTACAGATGCAGGGTACACTAACATTTTATTTACTTTCGTGACAAAAAGGCCTCAGCAAAGCAGAAGAATTTATTGTGTTCAGAAAACCAGAATTGCGGCTTTGAGTAAACGAAAGTGCAATTATATTTCAGCAGGCAAACAATGTTGATGCTCGTGAATAAATATCTCGTATACGCCAGGTAGGTTATATGAGCCTGAAGACCGGATAGTGTCAACATTATTTCGAGCAGCAGGAGCGTTGAACAAATATAAATGATAAAAAATATATTGATTGATCATTATTATTACATAAACTAAATTTGGTATTTAAAATTTGAATTATTTCTTCATTTACAACACAATTCAGCGAGCACCAAAAAGTTAAGTAAAACTCTTGGGAAACCAAACTTCTATTTAAATTTATTTACTTTCTTTACTTTTATGCAAAAAGCAGAACGAATTCATTGGGCTGGGAAGACACGTGTGGGGCTTTCATTAAAACTTGCCGACATTTAATTCCAGGCCAACATTGTTATCGCCTCTTGTGAGCAAATATTGCGTATCCGCCGGGTAAGCCAAAGGCGGCGACAGCCCAAAAGTATGCAGCACGCACACCTCGCCAATGTCGAAATGTATTCAAAACAAATTATGTAAATTATTTTGAGCGCTAACAACTCCATTTCAACATTATGCGATAGGAATCTGCACTCTTTCTCGCGTCCTCTCGTTTTCTCGTTCTTTCCCACCATTGTTATAATTGTGGAAAATGTTTTATTAAATGCCGTCCTGCGGGGCTTGCGTCACTCGACCAAAGGGAAGACAGCACGGGAAAAAGTGAGACCGAATGTCTGAGAATTTGTACAAAATTAAGTTGATTAAATGGACTTAGCAGCGCGATTACACGCAAGGCTGCCCGGGTGGGTGCTTGGGAATTTCTAGCTGCGTGCGGACCGCTTTTCTTTTCGGGTTTCCTAACACCCACTCACTGGCACACACCTACCCGCAGATACCCGCACACTCATACACATTTGGCAAACATTTTTCATTCCTTCTCGGAATCCATTGCTGTCGCTTTATCGAGAGGGGGTTGGGAGACAAGGCGAGACCGAGGCAAAACTTTGACCATTGAAATCTCGGTCTCCTGGGAGCAGTCCGCCTTAGTCTCGTTAAATGCCGCATGATTAACGCTTTGCTCCGCAAGACAATTGATAAAGAATGGAACGGAGACGTCCTTTCGGGGAGCTTTAAGCCGTGTCGGCCATCAAAGGGAATTACATTTCACGGCCAGCCTGCGACTGCAAACAATAGAGACTGCAGTCAAAGTAAGGGGTACACGTCGACAGGCGTTTCGCTAAACTGGAAAATTCTTTAGAATTTCTGATTTCTCTCGTCTTAGTTCCTGGAAAATACAATAAAGTGCATCAAGCGTGGAATCGGTCCAACATGTAAAGCTGATTCTGGGAACAAGATTTATTATGCATTCCTAACGATGGCTGTGACTATTTTTCTGGAAATCGGAACTAAAATTTTTGCATTTCATGGTCATTTCTTGGTAAACAGCTCGTTTCAATATTTCTGGAAAATTAAAGCGCCACATAAAGCAGCTTTGTAAATACAAATAAACACAAATAGTTTACCGAACATCCAAAGGTCCCGCTTATAGTCAAGCTTTGGAAATGTACCCATTCGCTACGTTTTCAATATTTAATACTTCTCAAAAATATAAGTTCATATCTCAAAAATGTTGTATTTTTAGAGGGTGTTCTTCTGGTCTGCCTACGTTGGTTTTTTAAAATTTTTCCTCTTGTGTTCCGTTTCGACAATTAAGGTCTGCGAAGCTTTGCTGAAAGCGGAAACGCTCGAGCAGCCATAGAAAAGGAAAGCATTTAATGCAGGACTTACATAGTTGAGGCTTTTTGTTTTTTCGTGGCCCAAAAGAACAAAAACAAAAAACAGAGCTGGGAGTCCTTACAAAAAAAAAACAAAAAAATACCGTACAGTGAGGCCATGCTGCGATGGCTGCTGCAAGCGTTCGAAATGATTAATGGGCTCCTGTAGAAAGCAGAGGCATTAATGGGCGGTCAGCGAGGCGTTCCCAGCGACAGCTAGTGGCTTCATTTTGTTTTTCCCCGTTTCCGCCGCCATTTCCCGTTTCCCTTTTCATTTTCCAGTACCGTTTGCCACCACGCTTTCCATCACGTACTCGTACACTCCTAAAAAGCCGCGAAAGATTGCAGCACGTCTGGCTAAAAAATCCTGTTCGGCAATCAGCGCCTGGCCCATAAATTAACACGGCGTATGATTAATATTTAGTATTACACAATCTAATGGCCCGCCCGTGAGCAATTGGGAGTGCTCCAGCCGAGCTCGCAGTGTACGATCTTAATTTGGCGGGTTGCCCACGCTTAAATCTTTATTAATATGCACGGTCGGAGACCGGAGGATTTTGTGCAGCCCGTCTCATCCGAGCGAGAGCCGGGTGAAAAATGGATTCCATTAGCGCCAGCAAATTTGCTCGCTTGTCCCGGAACACAGCCAAAAAAACATGAGAAAACCGAACAACAAAACAGTGGACAACTGCATTGATTTTGTAGCACGTGGCATGTTCTGCCCGCCTGTCATTTATGTTAATGGTCGAACAGAATTGGCATTAGGGTGCTGGCCAAACTCATGCCTATATCGAATATTGATGGAACGAGCCAGGAAGCGCATGTCAGTTGTATTTTATTTTGCAAAACTCCGTAAATTTACGCCAAAATTCGAAATATTTTTGCGGACTACCCAATCACATGTCAATCACTCTAACGAACCGAAAATTAAAAAATATTCGCGTATCTATATCCATGCCGAACGTGATATTCAAATGATTGCCAATTTGACACTTAATCTATTAGTATAATTTTCGAGCTTTCGATAAATGATCGTTTAAAATTTCGTTATTGTGGAAGTCGCTGGAAAAGCTGTCAATTTATTGCTTACACAATTCAAGAAGATAAATAGTCACCGGCACCGATGTTTAATGGACCTTCGGGGGTGTATTCCAGACTTGGGAAAGAGGTTCAGCATCACGGATCCCATGGGTCACATGGATCACAGGGATCACAAGGATCACATGGATACATTGACGACCCCTCCGCTGATGTAGGCGCAAGTCAGGAAGGTCACGATTCGCCGGCTATGTCGCATCATGGTCATGGGGCTGGCAGCCACAAGCACCAAGGAATGGAAGGCAGTCACCAGATGTCGATGGCCTTTCACACGGGTGCTACGGAGACCATTCTGTTCAATTTCTGGCGCACTCAGTCTGCAGCGGCCTTGGCTATATCCTGCCTACTGATTTTCGTCGTGGCCATTCTCTACGAGGGCTTGAAATTCTATAGAGAGTGGCTGATTCAGAAAAGCACAGCCACGAGATTGGATGCCGGTAGGGATCGCTATGGACACCAACGGCACCATAGGGAGCAGGACCACGTCTACAAACGACCAACGTATTCGTATAGTGTGCAGCAGCACCAGCAGCAGCAGCAGCAGCAAGGTTAGATATTTGTTTCACCTACATCCAATGTCTTACCATTTCGAACATACTAGGTCAGGTCCAGATCAACTCATACCGTTTACCGTCGCCCTCGATGCCACCTCATCAGCGCAGTGATTCAATTGGCCCTGCCTCACCGCAATCCGTACATATGCCCCAGCACCAACATCACTTGCCGCATTCTATTGCTTCTCCGGCAGAGCAGCCCTCACAGATAATGCCACCACATCAACACCACGCAATGCATTCTCTTGTCCCTCCTTCACCGCAGGCCTCACAGAAATGGACACTACACCACCACATGCCCCCCTCTAATGGCCCTACGTCAGCGGAGTCCCCACAGATAATGCCACAACACCACCACCACTTGCCGCACGGACCGGGGCATCATCACATACAGCAGGATCAGGATCGAGGCTCTGCTAAAAAAGTACCTTGGCGGCGGCGCTGGTGTTCCCGACTGCATCTCATCCAGACCTTCCTGCACGTCCTGCAGGTGCTCATATCCTTCCTGCTAATGCTCGTCTTCATGACCTTCAACGTGTGGCTGGGCTTGGCCGTCCTTCTGGGCGCCGGTGTTGGATACTACATATTCGGCGCCTTTAGCAACAAAATAAATGAGCACTGCAACTGAGGTGATCCGGACATAGCCGAAACGAACCGAGATGAGGTGTCTAGTCTTAGCTAATGTGCTTTTCTAATTAAAGCAAGTTGTAAAAATCATAATGGCTGGGCTGCCCGGCCTAATTGTTAATGTTTATGGCTCGTAAAACAATGAATGCAGGTAGCATTCGCATCATTCGCTGTACGAATAACAACGGGGCATCTGCAGAACTTTACTTTTTGTGTGCCAACTGGGCGTATGCGCAATCTAGCTGGCCAAGGCAACTGGCAATGGTTGAATGGGGGTATGATGAGCTAGGGAAGTTTCGCACAAGATTGAATTTTTCTGTAAGGCTGATTCTTACAAAACGAATGGACTTATAAATAATTATAATTAATATAATCTAATTATAAGCATTGGCCATTTAAAATTTTCCTCAGCTTGGGTTTATGCAGCTGAAATATACTTTATTTTATTACTTCTATATCTAAGCGTATCTCTGAGTCGTTAAAGAATTTCCTGGAAGTTTTTACGCGTTATTCGGATATTTTTGTATCTTCTGCTTTATGGGCCGCCCGCATTTTTCCCTGCCGTGTGTCCTGCGTGTTTTGGCCTGCGTTTGAATGCTCAGGTGAGCCCAAGAGCTAAGGATGCTGCCGTCGTTTATTTGGCCGTGTCTGGCACTTTCATTACGCCGTAATTATGAGGGCGATAAAGCTGCCGTCTGTCCTGTTTACTTTTTGCGGTACATGAAAACATGAAATCATTAAAGCGGACACGGACATGAACACGGCCGGGGAAATGGATATGGAAATGGACGAACTGGCGAGCGGCAGCCGCCATTGTTGACCAGTTATCGGCGCTTCCACTTTCAATTAATATTTTAATAAGCTGACTTTACGCCGTTTTCCGGGCGGATAAAGCCATTCGGCTTTGCACGGCCCAAAGCGCACGATGGCTGAGGGATCCCGGCCAAAAGCCGTTGACGATTCGGCGAAGGTAAATGTGGCCTTAATAATTTACCCACACATGCACATATGCACGTGGTAAGGCTCCCAAAGAGCTCGTTTGCAAGTCCCTTGAGGTTTGGGCTCTTACCAAGTGCATGGTCGACAGCAAAACCGGAAATGCGCCAATGCATAACAGTTGTATTACAGGCGGTAAGGGAATGTGGAAATACAGGATGTTTGAGAAACCTCATGAGGCTCCCAAGGTATTTGCCTTGCCTTGAAAGTAATTTAAACCTAACTTCCTCTCCTAAGCTGCAATTTCTTGGTTATACTCATTAAAGATAACAAGAGCCGAATGAGCTCTTCCAAGAACCAAATTGAATACAAATTGGACGTGAAAGCTGTGCTAAGCCCAGCCACCTTTAACTGCCATGCCAAACAACAAATGAAACGAAATTGCTTCCGGGAAAAGTGTGGTTTATGCTGAGGATTGCCAGTTCGTTAACGAAAAGTGGTTAGATGTACACGACCTTATCTGTACGAATGGAGAAGTCCATATCTTTGTAGTGCGCAGGCATGTAGGCGTAGAAGGTGCTCCTCATCGCCGGGCCACACAACTGGGGCCTCATAGCCAAGTAGAAGAAGCGGCACACCTCCATGAAGGAGTCCGCCAAGGGCCTTGTATGCAGCATCCTGAGGTACTGGGCGACCCGCCAAAGTTTTTCAGGGCTGTCCCTGACACTGGCGTCGGCTTTGATAGCTGGAATTCGAGCTAGGTTCCTCCGCATGAAACCAACCATTTTGTTAATTATTACCTTGCTCTCACGGAAGCTCTGATGGCATTCTCTTCGCGAGTAGCGCTTTCCATATCGCCGACAGATCCACTCGATGAGATACGGCGCCGTATGGACATTGGGCAGAGTGGGCAGGACATAGCGCTTATCCTTGGCCACTTGCTGCAGACCCAGGCGCAGCATCTCCTGCATCAAGGGACGGTTGTCGGAATCGTAGAACTCCTGGCCGAAGTCCAAACGCTGATCGTCTCGGCCGGCTTTCTCTTGTGCCTTTCTGTCCAGGCATCTCTTAAGCTCCTCGTGGAAGATCTCGACATCCTTCGCGAAGACCCTCTTTGCGGCCCTGTCCACCAGTGTGTCCAACGAACCGTCCTTCTCGCCACTCAGAGCAGCACTCAGGTACTGGACATCATCGTCGATGGCCCGCACAAAGGCCTCTTTTAGTCGCATCTGCTCTTCGTCCGAGCGAGTCCGATGAAGCGAGCCAAACAACTCACGGTAGTCCAACTTTATCGTACTGCTGCCCGGAGGTCCCAGCTCTACGAACTTGCGATTGGGCCCAGGATGAGAGGAGGGATCTTGATTCCAGTTTGAACCAAGATCTCTCCTCACATCCCCGGCACTGCCGCAAAAGCGCAGGAACTGCATCAAGCTGCTGGGACGTTGAGCTTTCATAGTCCGGGACTTGGATGCCTGCTTACACAAATCGGGATCGTAGCTGTGGCAATGGGCGCACTCAGGGGGCTCGAGCTGGAAATCTGGACAGTTGGGTACAACGGGCCTGTCGCCCTTCAGCAACTTTACCATTATGTCCCTGAACTCGAGTTTGAATTTAGGAGGCGGCGATTTAGCCGGCGGTGTAAGAGACTTCTTTGGTATCTTTTTATGTGATTTTCCTTTGGATTTGGAACTCGACCTGGATCTAGACCTGGATCTAGACCTGGATCTAGACCTGGATCTTGACCTGGATCTTGGGCGGGATCTTGGCCTGGATTTGGAGCTGCTGTTCGATCTAGACTTACGTTCAGCTCCACCTTTTGACCGACCTCTGGATCTGGAACGCTGCCTGGTTCTGCTACTCCATCTAAATTCTAAATTCTCTTCCTCCATTAGATCACATCTGTCGGTTTTCGGGATAGGAAAGGAGAATCCCTCGGCGGAATAGTTGCCGCCGCTAAATAGGTGCTTTCGAATGGTGGCCAGTCGCGATCTGGACGCCATTTCTCGAAATCGCTTCAAGTAGGCGGCACTCATCTCCTCTAGCTCCTGCACAACGAGCTTTCGCCTCCGCAGTTCCGACCTATTTTTGGTCATAATGAGCTCCTCGAACTTTTTCTGCTTCATCAGATCCAGATCAATTTTCAGGGATTTCTCCATCTCCCGGATGTGCTGATGATGGGTACACAGGGACTCAACTTCGGCAGGAGGCAGTGAAGCGGCCTGAAAGGACTCGAATATGCTGTTTATCTCCTCTCTGACAATGGACGTGGCCACCCGCTTGGCCCTGCTCAAGATGTAGCTCCCAAACCAGCGGGAGTGCATGGGAGATGACTGGAACGGCTGGGAGTCGTGCAGCTCGGAGAGGTAGGCCGGACGGTCGGGATGTTCGGAAAGCAGGCGGCGAGCATTCCGCATCCCGTTACCCAGATCGGGTTCTTGATCTTGAAAGTACGGTGCCAGGGGTCTCTGTGGCAAGTCCCTTCTGGCCTGCTCCCTCTGGCGCTCCTCCTCCCTCTTCCTTTTCATCCTTTGCCTTTGTTTTCTGATGGCCTTGGCTCTATCCCGATCCGCCTGAGAGGCATGCGGCAGTGGGAGCCAACGATCAAGCTCTTTGAGAGTGGGTTCTAGGTCCAGCCAGAAAATGGAAGACATTATAATCTGCTCGCAGACATTGTACGAGTTGACGTGACTCGGTGACTTGTAGCACTTTTCCATGAGAAACCAGAGGAAGGCCAGGTCGCTGCCCCGGCTGAGTTTCATCACTAGGCGCAGGGTGTCCGCCGCCGGTAATGGGTATATTCCCATTCGATTCAACATCTTGGGGACCCTCGAGACCGTCTTCTGGTTCAGATCGTCCCTCAGGCAATCGGTGACCGATTGCGCCGCCTGCATTTGAGTCTGAGATAGTCCACGATACCAACCGGTCCTGTCCTGAGCCAAATTATCGTTCTTCAGCAAGCTCAAGAGCTCCTGGGTGAGGCGAGTGGTGCGATCGGGCATATCTTTTTGCTTGACACGTGGCACACGCATATTAATTTCTTATATAAGCTTCAATTTGGTCCAAGCAAACTAGCATTCAAATCGTGAAAATGCCGCTTTTGAAAATTAGGCATTAATTTTGACAGCCTTGGAAAGTGTGATGTGTGTAAGTAATTACAGAAATCTGCTTTCAGTTGAGCTATAGTCAAACATATAGACTTCCAACCTAAATTAGACTTTAGCATATTTAATTTAAAGCCTGTTTCCCAAAACCAGCCTCCTAAATTGGTAACAGACGACATTAATTGCTACTCTTAAATATTTTTGGGCAACCGGGTCTCTGCCGCCAGATTAGGTCATGATCCACTCAAGTGCTTTCATCTGCCAATGTTGGCTAAGCACTGCCACCAATGTCGACCAAAGATAAATGATTTTGCTGCCGTTTTATTTGGGGCCAGTCCGAGTGACGCCTCGTCCGTACGGGGACCACACACCGCGCGCACACATCTGAGATTCGTCACACGGCGGCTGGTCCTTGGTATTAATGTCCCTGCGAAAATGGCCAAAATGCTATAAATTGGCCTCGCGTGCGAGTGTGTCGCCAAAGTGTTTGTGTCACAGAAGCGTCCTTTATTGTTGCGGGCGCCGAGATTTTCGGAGGCGGATCAGATGCTCCTGCTGCTGCTGTGGGGCCTACGAGTATATCATTAATTTATTAGCAAACCAAATAGGAATGTTTTTGCTTTCACGCACGCCCAGGCACACACGTGTTTTCCTCCGGCCATCACCCGACAAAGGACTTGCTTTGTTTCGTTTGCTTTCGGCAGGAGTCTCCACACAATTAGTCCTAATGCCGGAGGGTTCGCTTCCTGTGCGGCCCCGATTTTGATATGCCATATAATTTATGACTTTCCACTGTCAATTAAATTCTTTAGAAAATGACAGTTTTGCCATTTGCTGACATCGTGATCCCCTGTTTTCGGTTCTATTTCGGTTCCTGGCAGGTCGCCATGATTTATGCACCACCAGCTGACAGTTCTCCAGCCTCTTTTCGCAGCTTCTTTTTGGGCACGAGTCCTTTGTCTCGAAGAGGTTCGGCTAGTTTTGCCCTTTTTTCGTTGGTATATATAACGGTTACAGAAGAGTTTAAGAAAATAGAAGTGAAGTTAATTTGAGATAGTTCAGAACTCCTTAGAGTCATTATACATATCAAGGCAGTCGACAGTTTATTTAGTGTTAAATTATGGTTTTTGTAATAAATTCTTATTAGGTTTCATACAACTAGTACTAAAATCTTGCTCTTAGCTGTAACTATTTTTCTCTGGTCTCGTCCTGCGGCATCCTCGACACGTGGCCAACGCCTGCAGAGTTGTTTATGTTAATGACCCGAACCGGCTTAGGAGCCCCGTCCTTAGGATCCTGGCAATGTGGCGATTGGCATGTGTTTCTGCTCATTGCGAACGGCTTTTCCTGCTGGCGGGTGCCAGATCTTAATAATAGATATGCTCGCATTGTCAGGTGGAACTTATCGCATCAGGCATATATCAAGGAAATTAAAGTGGTTCCTTGACAACTTTTCCCTTTCTTTTCTGTGGGCTTTAGGCTTTCGGTTTTCGGCTTACTATTTGCGGATTGCGTGACCAGGTTGCTGGGGTTGCTGAAATTGTTATAGTTACCGTCAACATACCAGAGAAGGGGCCCCACATAAACTGAATGCCCCTGGATTTATGGCAGCTCATCGGTTATTGATGTCGTTTCCTTCAAAAAAAATATATATGTACACATAAATTGAGGCACTTTTTAATATCACGCTTGGCGTTGGAGTTATTTTTTCGCTGGGCTGACCGAATTGATAAACTTTTCTTTGGAAAAGGGAAGCGATTAATTCGAACGTTGAACTCGGGTTGCAATTGCTTCTTTCCGTCAGTTTCGCTTATTTATAGAATGTAGTTTCGCCCTTGCTAAAGTTGGGAATCCAATCAATCATTATGAGCTCTCTTTATTGCCAGGAAAATGTTGCCAACTTCAGAGTTTCCACCAAATGACCAATGAGGCCAAATTATGAACACATATACTGTTAAACAAATTTATATCCTGGATTCAATTTATTTCCTGAATTGAATTTATTTGGTAAATACGAAATTTTGGCATTATATATGGAATAATAAATAATACTTGCAGGACAAAAATGCATATAAATTAAGGAAAGCGGATAAATTCAAGAAAATTTATTGTAGTCATCAAAATAAAACAAATATATTTCAGACTAATAAAATTAGGATACGTTTCAGTGAGAGACTCTACATATCGCTTCTCATTAATTCGAGAAACGTAACCCCAACAAAGAAATATTTAAAAATTACTATCTGCAGTCCGCAAATTCAAAGGGACTTAATGTTAGTCCTAAAGGTTAAAAGTTCAACTGGAATGTGGGAAATATATTCCGCTATCCAGCTCCAGTTTTCCTTGCTTTTCCGCACATATTTCTTATTTTGGCTTCTGCGTTTTGCGGCTTGGTCCGTTCTTAAATCAGATTTTCGCGCCTTTTGCGCCTGAACGCGTCCGCTGTTTTCCCTAACAATTTGCGCTCCACTGAATCAGCAACCTGGCGGACGACCCTTACCCTTTACATATATACCAATATACACTTTACAGATATAGGAGAGAAAGTCGGTAGGCGACTGGCAAATGCCGCAAGCCAGGCTTATGCTAAGTCGCTGCTCCGTCCGCCTGGCTTTATGGCGTCACGTGCGCAGGCCCGACTCGAGCTGGGATTATAAAATATATATGTTTGGGAATAGCTCGCGGCGCACTCAACTTATCTGGCGATGAATGGGCGGAACTAGGAGACAACGGGAAGCGTATTGGAATTGCTTGGAAAAACTGTTGCTCACAAAGTGTGTGTGTGTTTGGTTTTTCGAGGGGGATGCCTCTCCCTTCCTTTCTCTCTGTCTTTCTCTTTCTTTTTTGACAACTTCACATTATTTTAATACACAGGAAATAAAAAGAACGTGAAACAAGGGTGCATCCCAGGAAAATCGATATTTCCTGATCCATTAATATTTTATACAGCTTAACTAGAAATTGAAGAGAATAAAATTAATAATACTTGTTGAATAAAATATCATTACCATTTTGAAGCAATGTTTCTCGACGCATTTGTAGGTGACAATTTTAAATTTGCGTTTTGTTTTTAGTTTTTCAGAGTTTTATTTTTTTATTGTGTACATTTACAGAGACAGTCGCATGTAGCTGTAAAAGTGAAAGCATGTTCGTATTCCGGCGCATATTTTTTTACCCCTTGGCGTAATTTAACGAGCTCCTAACTTTATGTTTGTTTGTCGTGTACACATTTTGTTTTTATTGGGGCTCGAGAGCAGCATCCCTGCTTAAGTGAAACATTTTTAAAGGCGGCTTCGCCTTCGTCTCCCCGGCAGTTTTCGTTTCGGTTAATGCGAAAAAACCCCAAAACACGAAAAAAACGGGAGTACTTTGGCGAAGGGGGCACAAGAATAATAACTGGCATTTGCTCCTCAGAGCCTGCTTGTTGCTGTTGCTGTGGTGGAGCTGGTGGCAGTGCCACCATCGCACCGACGCCCACTTCCGATCCTGTGGTTGTTGCTACTGTTACTGGTTCCCCGGGACCCCGGGGCTTTGGCAAATGCACGATGCTTAACTTTTTCGCCAGAAGAAGTTCTGTGTTCTGTTTGCTGTGCGCCATTTGTTTATAAATTTAATTTGTCTTAGGCAAAGGCACAAAAAACACCGAGCGACGACTTGTTGACTCATGGGGGTGAAGTTTGCATTTTCCTTTCGCTTTTCCGCCTTTAATTTTCAGCTGGCAAATGTGTTTTGCATATTTGGTTAGAATTTAATGCAGAGTAAATGGCAATTCATAACCGAGCTAGCAGTGTCAGTAAGTGGCTGCTATTCCAAAATTTATGAAGCTGCCAATGCTGACTCGACGTTTCTATCAAAGCCAACCGTCAACTTTTGTTCACAGAGCGAAAAACTTGGTCTTATTAGATCGATGAAGAGTTATATATTGTATATTGAGAGTCCCTTTATAATAGTAACATTTAACATTACATTTCTAAGAACCCAAACTTAAACCCAGTTGGAAATAATTTTTCTTCGTGCATGCATTTCGCCGCAGGAATGATTTGTAATATGCAAAATTCCCATGCATTATTATGGGAGTGCCTCTTGGAACTATCACCCCAAAAGCCACCCACTTGCTCGCCAAGCAAGTCTTTGTGTCTTGGCCTTTTATGCGTTATTGAATTTCACTTAAAGGCAACTCATGCTTGCTTATTTACATTGCCGGTGGCAGCTGGAGTGAGGGCGAGGATGTGTGAAGGGAAATGCCACTCGAACCCAGTTCTTGGCTGGGAAAGGAATATATTTTTGGCATGTGTCTGGGCCGCTGGGAAAAGCTGCTGAAAATAATAATAATAATAATAAGATAATACTCATGTGTGGAGCCTTGGAAAGTTCTGCAAAAAGTTTGGTGTGGAAAATACGATGGGATAAGTGCTGGGCAGTTAGTCATTATAAACAACTCTTTGGCTTGAGCAGGGACTGACATTGAGGTGTCGGGATAGTTGGATACCAATTAGGTCAGTTTCCATTATGGCAGGGTGTCCATGCGGTACGCTCCGGGATGCAGGTTACCTGACACGGGATTCACCGGGTCAAAATCACCAACGGCATACCAAATGGCGGAGCATAGTTTCGGGCCAATTGACAGAAGAAGCGTCAGGCTGACACGACCATGGCAAATACAGCTTCCACGTGCAGTGGTCTGTGTAGTCAAACACTCTATACACACACTGCCGCCCCCCTGCGCACACCAAAAAATCCGCACCCACTAAACAATTGCCAAACAAAAACACCCACACTCGCACTTTCGTGTGCACTCATTCGCTCTGGATGGACGCCAAAAGGTTTCGAGTTTTCTATTTTCAGTTTTCACAGTTTTCACTTGGCAGTTGGCACTGGCAGCGGGAAGCGGCACTAACTGAAATTAAACATGAAAAATGCAGCATTTCGAGGGGGCGTCAAGTTTGCACACTGCAAAAACAGCAAACTCTCAAAAAAATTGATTATCTTATGCTAGATGAAAGAGGAATATAAAAGCGGCATAGTCAGCATCTATTTAATGCAAAGTTTATTCTTTTAAATATTGTATTTAAATAGATTTCAACATTGCATATTTAAGTGACATCATATCATATACACTAAGCACTTAGTTCTTTCATTATCTTATTTTAATCACCCCAAGATTTACTTTAAAGTTCCTTAATATTTTCCTCACTGCACCCGTACGAGTGGCTTTCAGCATATCAGTTGGCAGTTGGTCCTGGCCAATGGAAATACTAGGCGATAGCTAAATATGTCTACAGACCGTGTTGGCTGGGTGGCTGGGCCTTCGCTGATGGCTCCAAATTGTAAATTATGCAGCACGCCAAATTTTAAATGCAAACAAAGTAGGCTAGGAACACAGGCAAGCCCGTTTGGGCAATGTGCTAGATTGAATAATGGGAATGGCACTGGCAATGGGAATGAGCTGGATTCGTGTGTTCCCGAAAGCAGATTCACCAAGTGAATTATTGAGCATACAACTGGAGGCCTTCGAGTAATTTTTCAGTGTAAAACCCTTATGGCTGCACCAGTTAGGTTAATTGCATCGACATATGTTGGTTACCAGCAGAGACTGCATGTTTGTTAATTATCCCTGCAGTTCGAAGACAATGGCATTATATTAAATATCGATATTCCTAATTATATTAGTTTGCTATTTGGCTTTCCCGAATATTTCTCTTATCTTAGACACGCTTGCTGAATAGGGAAAATAAACAGTTTGTTAATACCTCTACTAAGCAACTGGAATGCATTTAATTAGATTTAATGTAAACTGATTCTAGTCAGCTATTAGGCATCAAATTTTGATATTTTAAGTTCCTTATGGTCTTAACAACTATTGGATAATATTTAAATTCGCTAAGTAAACCATCTTACAAAAGAATAAGTATTTCTGCATGCTAATTAGAGGTTTTTCGGAATACCCAGCACACTTTATTTAGCAGCAACTCTGAGAATCTGCACTATGAGGCATAAATAAAGACCAGCGTCGGTCATTTCGGCCACAAAATATGTTTGTCCGCAATGTAAATCACAAGAGGCAAGTGGCTTTCTGGCATTCTGCGGAGTGGCAGAAGATTGCCTGAAAAGTGCTCCCCGGTTGGACGGCTGATGCCTCATAATTGCCACCGAATGCACATTAAAGCGGAAAGTGCCTTCCACCGTGAGGAAGAACTATCTGCAGCTGCGGCTTTCGGCTGCCCTTTGTTCCATTTCCGGTGCACAATGTTGTATTTTATAATCCGGCATCCTGGGCAGACACTCCCGGCTGCCATGTAATCAACTTGCTGAATTAGCATTATAAATGCGAAAATGTGGAAATGCGGAAAGTTAGATAAACGCTGGGGGGTTGTGGTCAAAAAAGGGGGAACTGGGCGTGGGGGCTGGGCGCCAAGTGGCTCATTAGCCGGCACTGCGTGAACTGCACTTAATGTGCTCGGTTTGCAATTGTTTTTTCGGTACTCCGCTCCTGGGGTTGCACTTCATTGTAATGAGTTAGCCGGGGATTTCCCGAAAAACAGTGCTGACAATATGTCTCTTTTCCGGATAATAGCTTTTGACACATTTGTTTATTTGATGTTAAATAAATCTTTTTACAGGAAAATGCGTTTTACCACATAAATTTAGTTTGGCTTTTGATGCTTTATGTTATAATTTTTATTTATTACATATACTCTTTGCAATTAGTTACCTCTTTACACTACTATTTGCCATTATATTTGGCCATCTCTATTGCCGCTCCGAAACCACAGTGGCTCCATTACGGGCAATAGAAACAGTTGCGAAAGGAGACAAGGATACAGATGCATAAATAAGAAGCTGACAAAGAAGCCGCAGCAGCTGCAGCCCGGCAGAATGTCAACGAACAGACATGCAAATTCCAGTTGGCCAAACAAAAAACAGAAGACAGAAAACAACTTAACTGGCAGGGCAACTGGGACATAAAGTAAAACCAAGATGCCCGCAACCTCGCTACTTTGTAAGAAAGGAGCGAGCGTAGAACAAGCCGGTCAGCGGGGGAATTGCAATCGAACCAAGGGACACAGGACGTGAAAATGGACATGGACCGGGGACACGAGCAACCTATCAGGCTTAGGGCTTCATTACAGTTGTCAGTCGCTTACTCCCGCTCTGTCTGATCCCAGATGAGCAAATGGCACTTCAGGCGGAGCGAGTGACCAGCACAAAGCAAGAATTTCAGGGGGCAGGACACGAAAAGCCAAAGAGAAAATGCTTTGAATCAGAATCACAGGAAGGAGCACTGCAAAAAAAAATACTCTAGCAAACAGCTAGGAATTTAAGGCTTGAATCAAGTTAAATCATGTAAAAAGGACATTTGTAATTATTGAATTATTATTTCTAGCTTTACGTTAAATAACATCATTATATTTGTTTATTTTCGCTACGTGTAAACTTGCAAGGGTGCGACAGCTTAGTCACCAGCCTTAGTCCGGCCTGGTGGTGTGTGCGATGTTGAAAGATGTGCGTGGGCAGACCAACCCGACCAGGCCAAGATGGCGGAAGTGCCCGCTAAATTGCAGGCGTGGGCGGAGACGCCGCTTTAAAAAGGTCACCAGTTCGCTGGCGTGACACGCTCGGAGCAGCAGCAGGCTCAAGTTTTAGTTGGCACAGAAAGTCAAACAAACACACAAGTCTACACACTGCACTTGAACGCCTTGCCGGCGCACGTTGCGTATACGTGATGTTTGCATTGTGCTGCCCTAGAATCCGGCGGGATTCGAAAACTATGTCACCAAGTCGGTGGAGCTTTGGGTGGCAAGTACATTATGGGGCATTTCCCAGGTATTTACTTATCCTTGACCACTGCGCAAAATGGTACTTAAATTATTTTAATGCATTCAAAGTATTTCAGCACTTTTGTCGCCGCCGAAATGACACAAAGAGATATATATTTAGCAAACTTTTGTGGCTCGCAGCTGGTAAGTGTCCGGTCCGGCCGGAGTTTGGTTTCCCAAGTCCGAGTCCGGAAAATAAAAGCAACATTGTTGCCACAATGAAATTTCCTGTCATACGAAAGTGGCCAACTTGCGAGAATGTTGAACGCCTCTCGGCTGGCGAAGCGCAAACAAGTTTTCTTTGGAGAGTTGAAACTCTTTCCCATTTTCACTTTTCCTCTTGCTTACACTCTTCCTGTGTTTCGTTTTTCTTCTGGTTTTATTCGGTATTAGCCGAGTACTGGCAAGTAGCTGGGCCGAGAAAAGGACACACACCCTTGGGCGAAATTTGTGCTGCTCTTAAAAGCATTTGTCTGGTCGAACAACAAAAGAGTCGACCCAGAGTCAATTTTAAAAAGTGCCACAGCGTACAAGGGTCCCCTATCCCGTTGCAAAAATAAGGAAATAGAGGGGAATACACTTTGGATTATGTTATCGGTGGCGGGGCACATACTCACGCATAATTAGATTGGACCCATCAGCGGAGATTCAAAGCGAACGGAATTCAATTATGAGTATTTGCGATGCCAATCCTGTAATGAAGGGATCACGGATTGGCTGGTTAAAGGACTAATTCCTTAATCGTTCGATAAGATTTATTGAGTCTGCAATGGAAGATTTAGAGTTCTCCTTTTAAGAAGTTGCATTTAGAAAAATTATATGTACTCTCATAATTGTCATTACAGAATATTCTGTATACTGAAATCCAGTAACTAAAGAAACATAATTGAATACATCTCAAAAACAAGCCAAATGCATGTGATATTTAATTCAGTCTATTCATAAAGTGTAAAGATCACCTCAATAGGTCACGTGTAATTGATTTCCACTCTCACGCAATAAAATCCGGTTTAATTAGCACGATTTGAATGCAAATTGCCGCCACACACAGTGATGGTGACACATTTATGGAATGTCTTTAATTGCTTAATCATGCTGAAAATAAAAAAAGACACGCCAGTATAATACATGCATTTGTTTATCAATTAAGGCTCATGCATTTTTCAATAGCGCAATGTGCACTTATGTATCGTGCAACAACTCGCACTGCCCTAATGGCGTGGAATAATTTATTGATTATTGATTTAGTGGGCCGGGACGGGACAGTGTGTAATTGAAATGCAGGAGTACGTGACTGGGAAAGGGCCTCGCCTCGCATTGCGAACGTATCTGGCCCCGGAGTGCACTTGAGTGGGGAAGTTATAGTCTTGGACTAGGCGAACGTAAGCAGAACAAACAGCAAAACGAAGGACAGACACCCGCGGAATTTGAAATGAGTTTGGAGGCGGTAAAAAACATCCTCTAACACCCCCGTTGTGTGGCCTAATGCATCCAGGAGTCCTGCCGTCCTCTCGTCCGGTATCCAAAACAAAAGTCCGACTCTGAAATTCGCCATAAATGCGGAAGTGTGCGCTTCACTTGAAACTTTTGCTGCACAAGGATACAACAAAGGACGAACATGAACCCACACGATGGCGGGAGTTTGAGCCAAAGTTTTGGCTTTTAAATGGCTTTTACTTTTTTGCCGTATGGCTCCCAGTGGCGTAATAAAACACAAAGGTAAATCGAAGTAGACCCAGCTGCCAGCAGTAGCATCCGACGTGGTCACCTGTATACCTGAAAGTACCTGCCCGTAAAATTCCCGTATCGCAGATGAAGATGTGGCCTCATAATCATCAGCTCCCGGCTGCAGCAGGACGAACAATGAGCCCAGATTGGACAAAGTTTGCTCACCAAATTGTTATTAATTGAGCTTTATAGTTTTTCGAAGCGAACTTCGTTAAACATTTACCTCCCCGGACGGCGATGCCATCGAGTGTTCGTAAATGTTAATAGAGTTTGCTGAATAATGCATCCATCAGGGAGATGCTAATGACACTTTCAGAGGCGATATTCAGGGGCGGAATGCTAACGAGCTAAGTGGACACTTTGACAAACTACAAGTAGGGCAATCTTCTTTAGAAAATGATTT